>JAOEHY010008774.1:0-25171 GCA_025447955.1 Psilopsiagon aurifrons
GACATTAACTTGTTATTAGGACATAGTATTTATGCACCATGTTCAATAGACAGTATTGAACTTTGCACCTCGTAACAAAAGGTTTTAGGCTTCCGGGTTTTTTTAAGACAAGCTGTGGGCTACACGGAGCCCCTCAGCCTCTTTCTAATGCAGCATTGAGGACAAATATACAATTATATCAAATGTTTATTTTCAATGTGTGTGTACATAGTACAGTATTATGCAATAAAATAATGTTTAATTCTGACTGTCTGCCTTTGTGTTGGGAAGCTGTTGCTGCTGACAGAGCAGGAAGAGGAGTTTCATCTCCCTGTCCAGGCTCAACCCATCAGGCGTGTCCTCAGTGGAAGAGGAACTGAGGGCAGACCTGACTCTCTCAATCCCTGTCCTTCATCCCCACATCCCTCGTGTTGCTCCTTCTTTCCTCACACCTCACAGCACTGAAGGCCACCAAGGGTGCCCCAGGCTCCTCTGGCATCTCCTGTCTGGCCCTGCAGGAATAGGCAGTGTGCAGGCTGGGGGCTGCCCTGTTAGCCTGGGGAGCCCCCACTACCTGCAGCACTGTGGGACAGCTTTAGTGTATGCAGGTGTAGTTTATGTGCTGGTTTAATACAGGACTTCCATCATGTGGGCTTATGGCTCCAGCGTTCCTGAGCTTGTGGAGGAAGGGTGCTGCTCTCTTTTTCCTTCAGCCATGCAAGCAAACACACAGCAGCTGGGTAGGATTAATGGGTGTATGTGCGTAATAGTGTACATATGCTCTCTAGGAACTCAGTAAAGTGTGTATACTTTGTGATCTGTAGTGTATAATTGTGTAGTGTCTACATATTCTATATACACTATTATAAAACTATATACTTTGTGTTTAGTGTTTTGTGCGTATAGTGCATGTGTTGTATTACTGTTGATGTATCTAATTATGCACAATATGCAGAAGTATGTATACTCATGTAATATATACATGCAAAGTGTGTGCACAGTTATATTTACACCTCATGCACACATACGCACACCTATTTTGCACTAGCAGATGTCAGTCATGTTCAGCTGAGGAGGGGGCTGGGGTGAGCTCCCCTTCAGTGTGCGTGCTATTAGACACACGCAGCTCAGGCCCTGCCTGGCCACCTCATCCTGGGCAGTGTTATACTTGACTCAAGGCAGGGGTGAGTGAAACCAACTTGACTTCTCCTCTCTATTGTGGCAAGAGGCAGCTCAAGGCCATGGGGACAAGGGCAGGGTGGTTGCTGCTGCCCAGCCATGGGAGAGCAGAGCTGAGGCACCCATGGCAGTAAAGGTCCCCTGTGAAACAAACCGTCACCAAACACCTGTACTCAAAATAGGTTTATTTCCCTGTTTGATACAACATACAAAATGTACATAATGGTTGCTGAGCCATTTACCTTAAAAAAGAGGCTGTAGATTCAGATTAAACTTCGTTACATAAATCACGTAAACAGACACAGGCCCCTGTTTGCTGAGGTTTCCGTAGTTGTGTATGGCCCACAAAGGACTGCTTTTATACAGCAACTGCAGTCTGAAAAAGTGATTGTTATTGGTTTTGTCAGACACAAACCTTTTCTCCCCCCTGCCCTGTACTGGCTTCTGCACTCCAACCAACTGCAATGGCCAACATACACCGAGTTATTTGCACAAGTGTTATCTTGTGCATTCACATATCTCTATTCACATATCTGTATACTAGGAGATGGTTCACCACCGCATGCAGATGTGCGGAGGGAGGCACAAAGATCACTCTGAACACAGAAGGTCCAGCAAGTGTCCAACGCTTAGTGCTGCAAGTGCCAGGAGAGCTTGGTAGGAATCACCTGTCCTCTCAATACCTGGGGACATCGCTCTACACATTCAGCTCCAGCAAGGGATTCTTACATGGTTTTCCATGACTTTTCCTACTATGGGGGCACCGAGGCACATGGGTGGAGGTGGGCTGGTCACAGCCAGTCTGTGCGTCTCACATCCCAAGCAGAGGGCCTGGGGTGCTGCACGCTGTGATGGGCACAGGCACCAACCCCTCAGTAAACCCCAAAGGAGAAAGGGGAAATCCCGCTTAGTGCCAGCCTGGGCCACACATACGTTGCAGCTCTGCGCGTTGCCTCGCGGCTGTAGCTGTGCCAGGCTGTGACAATTTCAGCTCTTATCTTCTCCAAGAGGTGCCCTTTGTCACTTTTCCAGCTGAGGCTGAGCCAACTTCGTTACCCGGTCTGTGAAAAACCCCACAGAAATGGCAGAGTGCTGTGGAGCACCACTGCAAACCCAGCAGCCACCCTGGCTTTCAGCCGGGCTGGGATTTCACCCACTGCACTTACAGAGAATGAGCTCCCTCGGGCTTTTCAGCACTTGTCTCTTCAATTCACCACTTTACATCTGGGAACAGTTGCTGTTTGTACTGTTTAAATGTTTGCAAGGGCAATGCCCTGCAGAAACCCCGCTGCTCTGATGCTGAACCCCCCAGGTAAAGGCTGCTCACCATCATCCTGTTGTCACATTCAGCATTAATACGGCTCACCCCCTCCTGAGCAAGCACCACAGTGGCAGCAAAGAAGAAAAACAACTGCAGAGGAGTGAGAGGGATTTAGGTGAGACAGACACAGATTTCTCCTTCTACACACAAATTGTGCAGTCAGAGCAGTGTTGCAGAGCACATGGCAAAGGACTGTGAAGAGCTGAGTCCAGCAAATGCTGGTACATGTACCAAGTTCACGCCTCATCCCAAGGGTTGTCCTCCCGCTGCAGCCACTGAGGAGCATGGTTGTTCACGCCGGCAGCTACAGGGTCAGGCTCTGGCCAGGTCTGTGCACATGAAGCACTGCATCACATCCTGAAGGCACATGAACACGGCCACTTCCCAGCACACAACTGCGAAATCAGCCCAGCCATGCAACAAGGGCAGGGCCCAGGTTTTGTTCTGGTTCTGCTGATGCTCTTGGTGCTAACAGCATTTGTTTTGGCAAAGCATGCACGGGACAGTGCTGGAATAGGCATTCCCTACCAAACCAGAAGGTGCTTTATAAGTGCACTCACTGGGATAAAGGGCCTTTTTGCCCTTCAGGAATGTGGTAGCGACCAGAGATAGGCAGGAAGTGATCCTCCCTTTCCACAGTGTTACCTACACTAACATCACTTGTTACAGTTTCCAAATGTAAAATTAACTTCCCCATCCGCACATAAGCAAGCAAACCCCGCTCCTCTGCCTTGGCTGAAAGAAACCAGCCTTGTCCCAGATTCCCTTCCCCACAGCCAGCAGCCCTTGCATTCCCCTTCCGATAGATCTGGGAGAGAAACAGCGAAGTTGAAGTAAGCTGGAGCACAAGCTGAAGCACAACTCCACAGTCTGTATGTATGCCATAGGACCAAACCCACACCGGTTGCGACCAGAATGGCAAGGGCAAGAGCATAGCCCCGGTATGGCCCTGCTGAGTGGCCACCACTTCAGCCCCAGCCCAGGCCAGCAGCAGGCACAGATGACCCCACCAACAGTGACGAGTTTCACCTCCAGGTACCACGGGGACAGTCACAGGCCACAGCTTGGCTCTCGCCTCAGTGGCTTGCTTCAAGCACCAACGAATCACAGATTTGCAAACATCTCAAAAGAGGATTCTTACCCTCTGAAACATGCACATACCAGGAATGACAACTGATGTCTTAGCAGCATGATTAAAAGATAAGATGCTTTAATTTCATTGCCTTGAACATAAACATCCATTATTTGACTGTTTACTTGGGAGTAAACAGAGTAAAACCAAATGCAACTTGTAAGAATAACAAGTTTTTCCTCTATCTTTAATTCTTGCAACCTCATTTTGTCAACAACCCATTCATCATCATCATCATTTAACTGAACCGCAGCGATTTACTGTACCACAAAGTGGTAACACACAGACACACGTGTCTGAAATGGCCCCAGTGGATGCGAAGTCCAACAGACCATACTGCCATCCTACAGGAGACAGTTTGTTCTAGCGACATGGAAACAGGTTGTCTTACACTCAACAGCTTATTTATATCACATAAAGTACATTTTTGTACAGTGCTTCACACTTTTTCAAACACACAGTCTTGTATTTAATGTCCTCCAGCCAATGGTCACTGATGTTGGCATAGACAAACCATCAAACAAAACACACAGATGTTGGCAGGGCAAACATCCTCTCTGGCTATTTGTGGTTAGTGGGGAGTCACATCATCTGGGGGAGATACAAAGACAACATTCTAGCGCTCAGGCCTCAGAGCCCTCCTCCTGTGCAGGCCTGGGAGAGGGGAGTCACATCATCTGCAAACCCAGGACAGAACATCGAGCATTTGTATGTGTCTTTCCAGGACGCTGAGTTTAGAACTCACTTCTTCTCTGCAACAGTCTTTCCTTGCAGCTCCCTTCGCAGTCAGGCAGATGGTTTTAATTCCTCTTTGCCAGAGGGAAAGAACAGTTTTTTAAGAAGAGAGATGGATAGGTATGGGGGTTTGTTTGTTTGTTTGTTTTAAGGTACAATCTCAGTTCAGGTTTTGTTTCTTCTAGCTTTCAAAGTTCAAAAATAGAAACTCTCTAAAGTGCATTAATTGTACGTACATTTCATATAAACTATCTGAAACTCTAGCAATATACCATGTAAACAGCGGTAACTGAGCATCAGAAAATGCTACAATCTCATCAGTTTAAAAATAAAATGGACTGTTCCCTACATATTTATTTATCAAGATTTGTCAGGGACAAAACCCAGCAAAACAGATAATTTATCAGTACACAGTGCAAACAGGCTTTAAAAAGTAAGCAGAGAAAACATATTCCTGGGAAACCTTGCCCTGCTGGAAAGATGTACGGCTATGAAAAAGGGCAGAAATTGCTCCTCTTGTCCATATAAAGATGTCCAGGCCCAGATTCAAGCTTTAGTCCATCATCATTCAGCAAAATCCCAAATAAAGACCAGCCTGAGGCGCACACTCACCACCCATGTTTTTGCTTTGCTGAACTGGGCCCGAACAATACAAAACTGAGCCAAAATACCCAGAGTATCTAGGGAGAGCCGACTATGGCCTCTGAGAGGAAGAGTCCGTAAGAGCAGGCTGAAGTACAAAGGCACAGCTTTGATTTCCTGGGCTGCCCTGTGTTCCTACAGGGGTTTACCCTGGTCAGGCTTTGCTTCCAATCAAACATCTCCAAACGTAGCTTTTGCATCCATCTGTCAGCCCAGTTAACATAGCCAAAGGCTCAGTGTTGAAGAGACAGAGCCTCACATCCCTCAGGTGGTGGGAACCCTACCTCTGGAAAGCCAAACCCTAGGCTAGTACACAAGTCCTCAGGACTCTTTGGAGATAGGAAGTTCAGCCTTCACTGATTTTATATAGAACAGGCAACTCTGCAATCAGTAGAAGAAATTAAAACCAAGCAAACAACCTGGGAGCCCCCATCCTAAGTGCTTTCATTAATAATTAACATGCATCATTGCCGTACCCATCCAAATTAGTAATGGGCACGTGCAAACCCACTAGGAGAAGGTTGCCTTTTGAAGGGTTTATGGGATCCTGAAGAGACCAAACCAGCATCAGTTTTGGCAAGGAATCAACAGAGGACACACAGCAAGTGGAAGGGGATGAGTTTGAGCACCACAATCCAAACACATGTATTGATGAGCCCACTTGCACATGTAAAGAAGGAAGGGGGAAAGTTGTTCTGGGAGTCTCCTTTTTGCCTCTTCCAGCATGTCTTGTGTGAGGCCCGGCTACGATGACTGGCACTGTATTTGGTCTCAGCAATTTGGCTTCTGCACATTAGCTCCCCAGGGGGTCAATGTCAAAGAAAGCGTTACAGAAATGCTCTCTTTGGGACATCAGGGTCAAGCCCTGTCTCAGGGCAGACTGAGTGGATGCAGACAAGCCTCTGGAGTGGGAAGCAAGCCCAAGTGGACTGGGACTGCAGAACTGTGAGCCCTCAGCTACTTGGTGCATCCCTGACCTTGCCATCTTGCACTTCTTCAGGTAGCATCTGTTTGACATGAAGCAGGTGTCCAGGACTTTCTGTTCTGAAAGTCAGAGAAGCTGTGGCTGTCCCATCCCTGGCAGTGTTCAAGGCCAGGTGGGATGGGGCTTGGAGCAACGTGGTCTAGTGGAAGGTTTTCCTGCCCATGGCAGCGGTGTAGACTACACGATCTTTGAGGTCCTTTCCAACCCAAACCATTCTATGATTCTTTATTTCATTCATAAATGAATTTGAAAACATTGAATGGACAAAACCTACACTTGAGATACGGGCACTTTCCACAGGCAAGAGCATGGCTCTAGGCTGTTAGTTCCTCACAGTATGCTCTGCTCTGGTTTCCCAACTATACACACTGGGAAGAGAAGATAACCCCCTGCTGCCACCATAACAGTGTCATTTCTGCAGCCCAGAGTCTGATGGCATGCATAAAAGAACAAAAGTTATGCTAGCAAGTATGTATGACACCCACATGTACTGTCCAGCTTAGACTCGTCTGTTTGTACCACATGATAAAGCACATGTCAAGTATCTGGAAGACTTACTCCATTAGGACATCAGTTAAATAACTGATCAGCTAGCAAAATCCTAAGGGATTCTGACTTAAAGCTTTTAAGACCTCTGTTCTTCCCAATTGCCCAAACATGGTCATAATGTTACACTATCACCTTCCAAGCAGAACAAGCCAGCAAGAACCTTGCTGCATAGCTCATTTTCTTTGCTGTCCAAAGCAGATGTAGGTACTTTCTTCCACTTCAGTTGAATTGGCCACCAAGAAAACCCAACTCAAGCCTGGACAAAACTGTGAGCCACACCAGCTCGGGGTGATGACTGGGAGATTCATGCACCATCTCTCTAGAGCAACAGAAAATGCTGGACTCCAAGCAGTCAGGTCAAAGGTCTGAGCAAATCTTTACTGCAGCTACAAGAGAAAAGTCTTGGCGCTATCTGGCCTGTGCCTTCACATCAAATCAGTCAGGGCACTTGTCTGTTAAATGAAAGTAGAAGCTATCTGATGATTTTATCACTATTTATCCTACTGGGCCTCTTGCTATGATATCCTGGGGAGAAAAATAGCATGGCTGGCTTTGATATGCTAAATATTACAGGATCTGTAAGCAAATCAAAACGGAAGGATCCCTTCAGTGCAGTCACTGAGCGCAGCATCATGTCTCCTACACTGGCAAACTCCATTCTGGGCATCAGGCCTGAAGAAAGAGTGGGCAACAGCAAGTGTAGAGCAAGCCACCTTTCCTCACCCTCCCACCTCTGGGAATGGCCCATGAGTTCTCAGGGAGCTCCTCAGCTCTTCCCAGCCAGGCTCCCATTACATCCGCTTTACGCATTTGTCCATTTGGTGCTCTGTCCTCTTTGTTTACTGGCAAAAATAATCCTTTCCTTTACATGATCTTGGAGCTAATATCTCTTTTACTGATCAGGACCTCCAGCAGCCTCAGCTTGGCCTTAATCTGCTTGTATTCGTTGTATTCTTCAGCCATTGGAGTGCGGTCTTCTTTCTGCACATTCCTATGGGAGTCAAAGCAGATCATAAGAATTGTGAGAGGACATCTTCCCTCAACAGCCTCCCTCTGTCCCCCAACAAGACCTACACAAAGCAGCTCCTCTCCTCCACTTCCCATCACGGAACAAGAAGTAAACTTTTGTCCTTTGAGGGCAACAAAAGAAAGAAGAAGGGCAAACAAACAGCTCAAGCATTTTTCGGGATGCTTGCACATTGAGGCTGAACACAATCCCATGGCTCCAAATGCAAAACCTTATCCGAAGCATGTCCTGCTTCTCTGAAATCACCAGCCTACACACAACAGTTAAAAGAGCCATCTGAATGTCAGCCTGCTAGCATAGCAAAATAAAATGCAGCTACTCCTGGCTTGACACCACATCACTTACATGAACAGGCATGAAAGGGAAGACGATACCTAATCAGATTTCTCTTGGCTTGCATGAAACTTTAAAGTTTTCAGTGATTTTACAAGAACCTCTAAAGATGATGGCTGGTGGCAAGAAACTAACATCTTTTGAGCATAAATATATCAAAACATCCTAGTAATGAGGGTCATTTTCTGAGAACAGTAAAGCCAGCCACACTAAAGAAGAAATACTTGTTAAACTAGTGCCTCACAGACAAGCAAGAACAGGACACAATCTAAACATACATCATGAGGAAAATCCCCCTTAAGTCTATCAGTGAGAAACTTCCACCACTCCTGTCTGCTGTGCTAGAGGCAGCTGCATTATCACAATCTGTACTTATGCTTCCCACTGGCTTGTCTGAAGACAAAGTTTTCAAGGAGGCTGCGGTCCCTAAAGTTCCTTGGTGGGGAGGAGAGAGGGAAGTAATCCATATTAATGGCAACTGTTACAAATGTGAGTAAACCACTGATGAAGCAATATGTAACAGTGAATTTGGGTAACTTTCCATATTTGGAGGTCCTTGTAGCTTCCAAACAGACTGAAAGTGGATGAAGGACACAGAGACAGCTGAGGAATTATTACCTTCCATTCTGTCGGAAAAAATTATCTTCAAAGTCTCTCAATTTTTTTCTGATCCGCTTTTTCTCTTCCCTGACTTCTTGGAGCTGCTCTAACAGTTCAGGGCTGTTGGGTTTAAATATAAATGGGATCATACATATGTCCACAGTTATAACAGGAAACATACAGTAAATCTACAAATGCACGGTTGTAGGTATGCCAAGCAATGGAAGTGCTCCTCCAAGCAGCTCTGGCAACCTGATGTTATTTGCAACAGAAAGCTCTCTGAATTTACTTCAGCAAAACAGTCATGGACTTAAGCTGAAGTCTCTAAGGAGGTCGAGTGTGAATTTCACAATTCACTGAGTGAAACTTATTTGCTGAAGGTGGGTTTGATTTTTGTGACTTTTATAGGATCAAGATCCAATGGTCACAACTTCAAGCTACCCACCTACATATGTTTGCATCAGATCTAGCTGCCTGAAACTAGCAAACTAGTTCAACATGACCCCTCCAAAACCTCAAAAACCTTGTAGAGTACAGGGTTGTTTTCATGATAAAGGCTTGCCACTGGTGAAGTGGAGCCACTATTTAGTGCTAGAATCTAAAAGATGCAAAAGTCAAGCATCAGCTTCAGGACAAGGCAGTTTCTTCCCAAACCCTTTCATATGAGGGTTTATAGCATTTTTTAAAAAAACAAAAGCACAAAACTTTCTGACTCAGATCATAAATGGGGAAAAACTTTTCTGACAAGAAAGAACATTTTGAAGTTGCCTGTAAATTCAACATACATGGATGCTTCATGGAGATTTGAAAGCCCCATATCCTGATTGCTCCTAGATGGCATCTTATCATCCACTGGGGAAACAAAGCCGTCAGCATCATCTTCTAGTTGATCCAAGAAGCTACGCACGTTGAAATCTGTTTTCATGGTAATTGTTAAATCTGGCTTCACACTGCTGTCCTCCTCAGACCCCTCCTCTTCCTCCTACAGAGAGGGACAGAGCACCCCCATAACAGAGCAGGTTACTGCTTCCCTTCTCAGAAAGAGGTACCTCCTTTCACCACATGCACTGGGGAACAGGTATTAAAAGACGTGGATAGGCAGAGCAAGCACTTCAATTGCCAAGCAATACAGACACCAGAAGACCATTAATAAGACACTCTATACCCGAAGCATGTCAGAGAAACTGCAACCATAAACTCTTAGCAGCAACAAAGCTGAACGAAAAACATCTGGGGCTCTTAGCAACCTGTTGCTGTCTTTAATTTATGTATTCTGATGTAAATAAAACCACTTACAGCCATTATGCATACTGCATAAAGCATACCAGCCATCCTCTAAGTTTCCCTACAAATACACCTGGCAGCATACAGACTGCCAAGTTAAAATGTGAAATATTCTCTCAATAGATGCAGCTCAACAGCTCTCTCTAATGGCTGAATTCAAGACCTCAAATGCTCATACAGTGGCATCAATGAGCTCAGATCAGTTTTGTAACGGTCCAAATGTGGGATATGATTGCAAACGGACTGCTGTTGCTAACATGTTTCCAACATCAGGTCCGTATCATTTAGCCGGACCACACCAAAAACTGGAGTACAAATACTTTGCCCAGTGCAATTTCCCCGAAGTACACTTACGAATTGGCTGTGTTCAAATCTACAGGCACAAGATTTGAAAGTCCTCACGGCAGCTGGTACTTGTGCTAACTCATAATTCACAGCATTCTCAAACGTAGGGCTTGTGCTGTGACACTGTCCAGAAATCATTTGGATTGTCAGGAAATAGGGCCCAGTTTTCTCTGACATGCAGAGACATTGCTAGAAGGCAGATTTCAACTTTAATATAAGGAACGAGGCATAAGCATTAGAAGAAGGTGATCAATGTTAGCATAGACGGTAAGTCTCAAGTATGTAGGTAGGTGTATGTATTTACAACTATATACCTCTAGCCAAGGACCTAAGCACATGCATATCTTTAAAAGCTTTTGAGGGCTAATACCACTTCAAGCATATGCAAAACCACATTGTTGCACTGCGACCAAAGGAGCCATTTCCTTCACTTTTTTTTCACGTGATTCCTTGTGAATGGTCTAACTATTCTTAAGAGATTGCTTCCATATTTCAAGCAAAAAGGGAGAAAGCAACATTAGGACCTGTCATAGTCCCATTAAAGCCTGAAAGTCAGTGACTTTTAAACAAATACATCTACATGAAAACAGTGTTTGCCCAGAGTTTTCTTTTTATGTTAAAGCTCTAGGCCATGAAAATGCAATGTGAAGCCACAGACTGAGGATTACAACCAAGATGGAGGCTTGAGGATTTAAAAAAAGATTAGCTGGGGAGAGGTTTTGTGTAATAATAATAATAATAATAATCATAGATACAGGGAAGTTTGAATACATCTCAGGAAAATCTGCAGGACACTTGTGAAAGTTAAAGCAATACTTAGCATATGATTAGATAAGACCATTTCTCTAAATGTAAATGATATTGTTTAAACAGAAGGCATAAAAACCAGCAGTCACCTACTGTCCTTAAACCCTGCAAACAACTTCAGTCTGGGCTGGAGAGCAGAGACCATATTTACTGGTCCCTAAGCATGCCATCCTGCCCTGTCAGGTAAGGGCAACTCCAGAAGGAACAGGAGAACACTGATCCTGCTGTGGCATGGAGGAGGATTTGCTAAGTCAATCTAAGCAGTAATTGGGGAATCTCTCTGGTATCAAAAGAGGAGCTCCTGTGCCCTTTCCTGGGAGAATAAGTTGCTTCTGCAGAGAAAGGAAGCAGTGTGACAAACTGCTCCCAAGGACACATGTGAGGTGTGTTCCCACAGACACCCATGAGCCCACCTCGCTTGCCTCACTACAAGGCATCAGCACACTGCCCAAGCCAGCAATGATTACTCAGGAGTGAGCCTCCTGCCAATGGAAGCCCACGGGAGGAAAAGACAGTGTAGAAATTTCACTTGTTTAGACCTCAGTGCCAAACCAGTACATCTTGTTGTCACAAAATCACTTAAAGCATTTTGCTGTTTAAAACAAAGGAGTGAATTGCAGGGATTCTTAGCAACAGCTTGAATAGAAACAGCCATCTAAGGCCTTCACTATAAGCAAGTCTCATATGGGAATCTTATTTTAAACCTGCACTGGCATTTACACCTCAAACCGGAATGATCTTCACTGACTAGAACCACCTGGCTTGAACCTCCTTGGATCTTCAAGCAGTCACGAGGCATTTAAATTTCCCAGAGTTACAAACAAAATCTCTGGAGTATCCCACCATCAGCACCCTCAGCAAGCAAGCTTCCCAAGGACTTTTTTAAACACAGATAATATTCAAGATATTGTACCAAAATGTCTGGTAAGGCTTCACCTCAAATCACCTTTCAAGGTTCTACCCAACTCTCCCAAAAGCTTAAGAAAAAAAGGAGAACCAAACCCCAAAACACCTGACAGTGGCTCATCAAGACAGGCAGCGCTCTGCCTTTAGCGGACCTATGCGGGGTAACTTTTGGGGCCTTTTGGCAATCTCCTCTCTTTAGTTCTGAGTGAAGTTCTGTGCTGTCCCATAAAGCTTCACAGGGCCCTAGTTAAGCGTTAAGAGGTACGTAAGTGTAAATGAGCTGTCACCCTGATCTCCAGTCAGAAATCACTCAAGGTCTGTATTCTCTGCAGGACACTGCTGAGCTGAGACAATGAAGCACTAGTCATACCGGTCAAGGATCATAATTGACAGCTGTAGGTTTTGGACTCTGGGTGCAAGCATAGGTGAAAAAGATAGGACATGCTAATAGAAAAAAATAAACACAAACAGCCCCACCAGACCACTATTACAGTTTCGATCCAACAGTTATCCAGAAAACACCAAGAGCTCAGTGGTGATTAACCAGCCTCCAAACAGCAGCTTAACACTTTCAGTCTGCAACCTGCTTTAAATGAATACATGACTTGAACAGTCCATTAATATACAATCTACCATAACTGCTTCATAATCAAACCACCTTGGATGCCTAGGTCTGCAGTATTTACACCATTAACCAAACTCTGTCTGGATAACAGAAAAATGACCCAAGTGTGCTGAAGCACTTCTTGTTACCCTTGCAGTGTAACAGGGAAAAAAGCAATTCAGGGCCCAGCTCCATGCTACATGTCCTGGTCAAACGCCAGACTTGCCTTCTTCTGAGAGGAAGAAGGACCAATATCACAGCAGTCTTCAACCACCCAGACTACTACCCCACAGCAACATGAGAAAGAAACACAACAATCCTGCCATGCAAATTTGACTAAGCATTAACTAAAAGAACCGAGCTGCTCTTTCTTCCATCCTCATGTGGCTTGCTTAGAAATACCCTTCACAAGGTGGTGATAAAGAGTCTTGGATAAAACAAGCACGTGAATGGGAGTAGGGAAGGATCCCGCAAGTGCCCCAGTTGGCTCCATGTGCGAGTGTTAGTTTTGTGAGAGCTCATTCCTGCCAGGGTGCTGTGTGCAAACCGCAGAGCTTTGGAGTGAGAGAAACTACCACAAAACAAGTTAGTGCCACGAAAAGAAAGGAGGGAAGCAAGAAAAAAGCAAAGTACAAAGGGAACTGTGATCTTTTTTCTTAAAGAGCAAAATAAAATCTATCCTGGGCAGGTAGAAGGGGAAGGAGAAGGGTGGGAAAGAGTGCAAAGGAAATACTGTAGTCTTATCTACAAGGGAAGAATTTGATCAGAACTGGTGAGGCTTAAAGCAGCTACTGATTTTTCAGGAGGACACTGCAAAAAAACCGATACTGATGGAAAAAAGTATCAATCAACCATTCTCTTTCACTGGTATAAAGGGGAAATCGATGCAAACTGAGCAATTAGTTAGCAGCTGGAGGTCTTCACCTTTATCTCCTTGAAGAAGGAAGCTGTTTCGCCCTCGATAATTGGCTGCAGCAAAGGGCTTCTCCGCTTGCTGGAGGGGGAACCCTGTGACAGGTGTTAACAAGTATGTTACATTATGAACCCCTTTCTCCTCCACCACCTGCTCTCAGTGCATTCTCATCCACACATTCACTCTCAGCTCACTGCTGGACCATCAGGAGAAAGCTATTTCTTAAAGGACAAAAACATGCCTGGTAAATCCCCGAAACATTGGGCCATTTTCTCTCAAGATGTTGCTTAGCAAGGGACATCACCGCCAAACACTTTTAAGGAAAAAGCTTGGATACTGGAATACCAGCTGGGCAGGAACTAAAAAGTAAAGGCTGCAAGAAAACAATCCCCAGGTTGAGGCCCATACATATACACAACATTTGGTTGGCTGTCGAGAGCTATAGTGTCAGCCCACCTAGACTCTACAGGCTTGCTTTCCAGGAGCCCAATTTCCAAGTAAAGTGCCTAATGATGTAGGGATGGATTTTCAAACGTATCCTGCCTCTGCACGAGCCTCTCACTGTCCTCGCATAAGGGGCCGGGGAAAGCCAGTAATGTCTCTGGCAGCCACTGTGCAATTCCAGTTTTGCGTCTAAACAGGAACTGAACTGTGTTTTGAGAACTCTGCATTAAATGGCCTGTGCACAGCTACACAGTTTCTTCCTTCCTGATTGCCAGCGCTGTCTTCATAGCATGCATTTTAGAGAGTTCTTTGCATATTCAAGGAGAAACAGCTTTTTGTTTTGCTTTAAATGCAGGCCCACCTCCCTCTACTTGCAGAAAAAGCCACTTCTCAGTGTGACTGTACTGAGCAACGCTGTGCCAGTCTATTCACTTCACTGTGGTCTACAAAAAGTGGCCATGACATGAGCGCTACTTGGGAATAGCTAAAAAAAGGTAAAGGATCATAAATGACAGGCATAATAAACAGGAACCATGACAAACCAGTTCTCTTTCCATAGACAGGCTAAAAGTATTCTGTGTGCACTATTTAGATCAAATAATCTTTTAAAAGTAACCCACACAAGGTGTCAGAAATTAGACATAGTGCATTTGTTCCCTAGAGGGGTGCATTGGATTCCTTGCTGGTTGCAGTTCCTCCTTGCCAAAGCACCACCTCAATGAAGGAATATTGACTACTTGCAGGATCTCTTTAATACAAATGAAGTGTTTGGAGACTGTTGGCCTTTTTCTCTCAGACTGGTATGTCCTATGGGACCCAGGCCTACACAAGTCTGTGCTCCTGACATAAAATCCTGCAAAACCAAGCAGCATGGAAGACCTGCAGGTCAGAGTGGACTGATACGGAAAGGGAAGTGAGGCTGTAGCCAAACACAAGATGATGAAATACCAGTAGCAGCCCAATGGAAAGAGGAGAAACAATACAAGGTGAGATGTGCCCCATGACTCATGGTGGGCACTAGAGTCCCTTGACCAGCTTTGCCCAACTTCATTATATGGTGAGTCATTGGTTCACTCATTTGCTTGGTCTCTGAGTTATAAGACGAGTTAAGACTTGGCCTTAGCAATTGGGTTGTATGCAAAAGTGTGGTGATTCCTGTTTCCTCAGCTCTAAACCAAATAATATTCCACTCACAATGATAGGGATGGTGTTGGCTCTGGAGAGGATCTGCTTGACCAAGCGATACCTGTCATACAATGGCTTCATCACCTGTCGTTCATTTTTGGTAACCTGAAAAGGTAAAAGAAGAGAGACCCATGAAGCTTGCAGCAGATAACTCCATTCCTTAATGCGTGTGCCTCTGATCGTATTAGGCAGAGAGGGCTTGAAGGGAATTTCATGAAGGTGAGAGATTAGCAGCATTAGCCCTGAAACTGGTCGTGCAAGTGCTTGTGTAGGTCACTGCATCTCCTATCCCAGGTGCCAGATGAAGCAGCACCTGAGCTTTGGTGTGTCTTGTAGTGTGGCTGTATGAGGCAGTTTAAATGACCAACTCAGGTACCATATATCTACAACACAAAATGACCTGTAAAGGCAGTGGTCTGTGCTTGCAATCATGTCTACCATCACAAGGCACAACATGAGGTTCCCCACCTTATTCTTGTGGCTGGGACCTCAGAGGCAGTGTTTATGACACATGAAAAGAAAAAGGAGCTGCAACAACTAGATACCGCAATGTGAGGAGAGTTTCTCAGGGTAGTTTAAATTACAGATTCCACAAAAGCTGACTTTCCAGCTTTGCTATTCTTCCCGATTTCCCATCCAAGACAGCAGTTCTTCATCTTTTTAACTCCCTAGCCTTGCCCTCCACCCCTCCTCCCAGCAACCTTGCTGGGGAGAAGTTACCACAGATCTGAGAAAGATAAAGGTGCCAGAGCTGCGTGGCACAGAGAAGACAGAATGTTGTAATACCCACCCCAAGCCTTCCTTACATTGTTCTGTCCCTAACTCCACTTGTGCTTCCTCTTCAGTTTGAGAGTATTACAAACTGAAAGTGCTCATTTCTAGTTTTCTTTCAGATTCAAGATAGGCCAAAAATTTCAGCAGTACTGACTGTGCAGGAGACAGACAGCAGCCAGTGTGGGGAAGCACAGGCCTGTTCAACTAAGTACTAGTTGTGTGAAAGTTGGGGTTTATTTCTTCAATGTTTTGCTCTACAGTAGAGTTAAAACCCAAGCAACTAAAATTCTCAGCAGAACCAACATGATCATCATCTTTCTTTGTATTCAGCACTGTCTGACCCACATCCTATGACTGTCCTTCCATTCAACCTTTTGTCTAACTTTAGATTATAAAGCTCTTATGAGGGGAAGCTTTAGCTGATTCTGATGTCCTATCTTCCTCAAGGCTTTTTTACTGCTGCTAATCACCAAAGCATCTGAATGGCTGCCATACAAAAATCAACATCAGCAGTGTAAACCCTAGGAAGCTTTTTACAGTCTCCCTTTCTATAACAGAAATAGGAGGAGAGGGAATGCAGCTTGAGACAGGGAGGAAATTCTAAAAGCAACTGTCTGCAGTTGACTTTCACTGGAATAAGCTTTCTAAAGCCTTCACATCCTCCTTCCACAGCAGGAGAGCTTGTGGGTTTGCAAGGGGCAGAATAGCTCTAAGTATTGCCAGGAGTGGGACTGGCAGGGATGAACACTAAGAATCTGGAGGTAACACCTTCCTCCTGATGCCTATGCCTGTTTCCTATGCTGGGAGCAGAATAATAGGGACAAAGAACAAGGAAGACCTTTTGATTCCTTTCTGGTTTCAGTACAAACATCTCCAAGCCTGATAAGAGGCATATAGATGGGCAGTCTGAGCTTTAGGGCCTGTTTGTCCTGCATCTCCGAAGCACAGTCTGGCCTCATCACCTGACAGCCTCAAGCTGGCTGTTCATTGAGTAAGCAGCTCACATGGATTAGAGGAATGTGACCAGCACCAAACAATTCACTCAGCCCTCTCTGTACTGAGTTTGGTGTTGATGTATCTGCATTCAGTTTCACTGGCTAGCAAGTTGCCTCCAACTCTGGACATTTCTCTGCAAACAATCAAGCACACAACTGGAGAAACTGGATAGCCTATATATATATCTCTATATATAATTCTTAGCTTTACTAGGTTAGCAGTTAGTAGGACAGGAGGCACAGCACTACTGTTGGCTCATACAGTCTCTGTGACTTGAAAAGACTATGCTGAGGCTCAGGCTGAGAACCAAACCTTCAATTAAGGAAATCTCAAAGTTGATGAATAGCAATGCTCTGTACAGAAAAGTAAACATAAGCCTTGGAATGGGCAAAAATCTGTAGGTATGTTGAAGAATGGAAAAATTAAATTACACGCTTCGGTGTCTGAGTATCAGCATGGAGAAAGAACGAAGAGAATTAACTTAGGCACTGGGAGTTGAGGATATGGGGCCTGACTCAGCCTTTCAGACTTACACCACTGACTTACAGCACTCTCAGCTGAGAGAAAATGTTGAGCACATGGCCGAACTGTCCCACTAGGTAAACATAAGTAATACCAGCAAAACCTGAGTATATTTTGGGAGAACATCAAAAATGTAAAAGGCCTGTTGGAATAATAGAGCCTTTGACACAACTCTGGGGCACACTCCACACGGCAAAAGAGCAGCAGCTGAGAAACTGACCACTGCTTGCATTGTCAGAGCAGCTCAAGAATTTCTGCAGAGATGAACTTTTTGGCTTAACTAAAATAGTTCAGTTCCACCTTTTCAGGTTCATCTTTAACTGGTGCAGAAAGACCCAATTGCACAATAAATCTGAGCTCCATTGTTTTTCTTGTTTAGTTAAATATCTTTAAGAAAAAAAAACAACTTGGCTGAACTATCCCCATTCTCCTCAAGCTCTCAGTACTTTTCCACTGCTGCAGTGCCAGGAGGTGGGAGCAGCAAAAGCTGATCAGCTGCAGTCTTCCTTGCCATGCAGTTCAGTGTTGCTAGGTATAGACTGCTTACTTAAAAACAAATTGAAAAGCAGTTGTATAAATAAGGCATCAGAAAGGGGAGAAAAAATAAAGATACACTGACAAGTTAGGCTCTGAGCTTGAGTTCTTTTTAAACGGATTTAATTAAGTTTACTTCAAGGTGCCACCTGTTGATTTATGTGATTGTAAAAGCAGCAGAAGCAAGCTCTGCCTCAGGAAGAAGAGAGGGAAGGTTAAATGGATTCCTTTATGCTAGCCTTTTGCTATTTTGCACAAGAATAAAACTGCATGTCCTCTCATACAACTTCTCTGTTTTCAGTTGCTGGCGTACATGATAATACATTATTAGCACTTCATGAAGGCATTTAAATAAATTAGTGAGCCTTTTTTAAAACAATGGACAAAAGAGGAAATAATTCAGGCACAAAAGGAGGAGATCAGAATCCCTTGTGGCAGCAGAATGACAGATTTGTCAGCTGCACTAATCAAGTACTCCTTATAAGCAGTAATTTGCTGCTCCCAAGCCACTGCTCAAGGGATTAGCACCACTCTGAAACTACCTTACTCTACCTTTACAGTTGGTAGCAAAGATAATAATGTCATCAATGAAAGAGGAAGAGGAATTTATGCAACTTGAGGTGGCCTGGAAGCCACCATGTCTCTGCCACAGCAGAGATCAGTAGGACACAATACTTAATTTTCTATCTTCACAA
This sequence comes from Psilopsiagon aurifrons, assembly GCA_025447955.1. NCBI lineage: Eukaryota > Metazoa > Chordata > Aves > Psittaciformes > Psittacidae > Psilopsiagon > Psilopsiagon aurifrons. Next base: position 18,492 of record JAOEHY010008774.1, read on the forward strand.
AGAATTTTTCTCTATTAAGACTGAATGTACAAGAAACCTCTTGCCCTTTGCTTTCACTGGCACACGGGAAAAAACCCCATTCATTTCTCAGGAGAAGAATGAAATCTCCTCTCATTTTACGCTGCAATGCTCAGGAGACAAACTGTTTCATAAATCCTTTGGCACAAGAGGGTTGTGCAAACAGCAAGGTGCAGATGCCTCCCTGCAAACAGCAAGGTGCTAGGAGAAACACACTGTAGGCTCCTCTAAGAAGGAGCAATTTATGCACACCTACCCTCCCAGTTAGCTATTAATACTAGCAAACGGTAAAATTCCTGGTTGGATGGGGGAATCACACACAACTATTCCCAGGTAGCCTATCCTCAGCAAAGCTGGTGAGTCCACCGCTGGGCCACAAAATGGGTGTATGTGGATCCTGGTGAGCGTGATAATGAACATTCTGCTGTATTCAGCCTGTAGGGTCTGTAATACAGCTATCTGCCAAGCTCAGCACTGTGTGCAGACATCGTCTTGTTGAGAACAGACTCCTCGGTAACAGCATTTGTGAAGGATCGTGGAGGTGGATTAGAGCATGCACGTGTGGTTTGAACAGCAAGAAGTTCTAGTGACCGTGACATCAAAGGAGCATTAGGGGGATTATTTACCACAGACAAAACATATCAATGTGTACTTTGAAATAAACCACTGCTTTACATACCGGTCTGCCATGAATGCTTTCATAATACAGCAAAGCTTTTTGTAGAGCCACTTTTTCGGCTGCGATCTGATCTCTTGTCATGTCCTGTGAAAAGTGGCAGAGAGAGAAAGAAGAAAAAAAACCCCAAAGTTAGATTCCTGGACTCAATACTGATTTGTGGCATAACTGTAGTAATGATATTGTGTCATTAATGTTTTGAAGACTCATCTCTGCTTTCCAGTACTCTTTTCCCAGCTATACTGCAAAAGAGACTGATAACGTGAGGCACCCTCTGCACAATGCAGGCAGATTAAAAACAAAATTTTCATATGAAGGTATTCTACATACATAAGGGAAATTTATCAATTATCAGTATACTTTGAAAAAATAGCGGTATGCAACTTTTAATGATGGTGGCTCTTTTTCAGTTAAGTTCCAAAGTGTAAATTCTACAACAAAACTAATGCTCTTTTTCTCCTAATCTGAGACAAGCTGCAGTACCTCTTGCAAAGCTTGCCATCTTTGCTTTGACTGCCACAAACATACTTTACCATGAACTAAAGTGCAGTCAGACTGTCTCCTTCTGCCATTTCTGCTGTGAAAAGCTCTGACAGACAAGCTGAGGGGACCAAGCCCCAAAAATTGGCAGACAGTTGGAGACTTCTCTAAGTTTGCCAGAGTTCCCCCACTGAACTTGCCTGACACTGAGCTTTCTCTCCCTAACACAGCACCAAATACTATCACAGACTCTCTTTAAAGGCTAGGCTGTGTATTCTTGCTACTATCAGAAAAAAGCCAAACACACACTGTTTGTATAATCATCTTCTGCAGATCGAGTAAACAAAGATAATGCTGTGTGCCCCTCACTTGCAAAGCACTGGACAGTTTACATGTCAGCAGGCTCAAGGACTTCACTTACATGGCTACCCAAACCTCAGACACAAAGACCTTCCTGCTGATAACCCTCAGAGATTACAGCAGCTAGCAGAGCTCAGTGTGAAACTCTGAAGAGCAGCGATAAAATGACCTGAAAGAAGAGCATTCAGCTGTGGAGTGAACTAGAAGGAAACGGATTACCTGATCTCCAGAATCACTGGAAGACTCACAATTTGTCAAAAGTCTTAGGAAATAACAACAGAAATAGCCAAATACAGGGCAGGAAATACAGCAGTAATTCAGAAGTGTTACTCGGAATATAAAAGGATCAGAAAAAGAACATAATAATGACACTCAATAGAAACTGAGCTCTGGAAAAAAAGAAATAATCATATGCTAAAAGAAATAATCATATGCTCAACACATGTGAGCCAGGAGTAAGCGTTGTAGACTTTGTGACAAAATGCAGAAGACATTTTGCAAGAAGGCTTTCATAAGTTACTGTGCAGCCAGAGTTACCTACTTGTAGCTAAAGGCCTAAATCTGACCTCTCTACATTGTACCTTAATATCTTCAGGTCGGTTTGTCTCTGTTCGTTTTTCTTGAAGCTTTTTCTGGATAGAATCAAGGGTTGCTTCCACAGCAGGCTTGGCAGATTTATCTGACAGGTCTTGCTTCTTGTCATCGTCCTTTTCAAGCTGAGAGCCGAAGCTCTTGGGGAGCGTGTTGCTCCGCTGACGCACAACAGGGCCAAGGTCCTCCTCTGATATCTTTAATTTTGACTCTAAACAGGGACATTTGGGGGAAGATGAGCAAATTTTATTTTTTAAAGCATGACATGTGATTGCTACCTAACATCAGATTCAAATGGGGTAGAGTTCAGCTGCCCCCCAAAGGCGTGTCAATGGCTGCTCACCTTTAAGTTGCTTTCGGAATTTGGCCAAATCATTTGTCCATTTGAGCACTTCAGGGTTGGCTGCTTTGTCACTGTGGGAAGGCTGGGAGGAAAGAACAGTCATGCTGAATCTGTGTTAAACCAACAGGAGAGACTCACTGAAACAAGCATGTGTCACAAAGAGGTACAACAGAACTTGGATCCAGCACAAGAGCATGGGCACTGGCTTCTAAATGGCATCTGCATACTTCTGACCAGATTGTTTTAGACCTTGCTTTAACTGCTGCTTCCTGTCACAACACTGTCTCTTAGGGACATTATGAGATTAACTTTCTTTCTAGAAAACACAAAACTGTTGATGGCAAACATTAAGTTGTAGGAGTGGCTTAGAAGGAGAGATGCACATTGGAATCCTTGTGCCTACTGCTTCCTAAAAAAGGGCACCTCCAAAGCAGAGGAAGCCTAGCATAAACAGCTTGAGAAGTCTTAGAATGCATGTATCCTTAAAAAGGATGCTTCACATACAAAGACACCAAAATATCCAAACGGTAAGTTACAGCAAGCTCTGAGCATTTCTTCCAGCCTTTTCTACTGTAGGCAAGATCCTTTCAGTTCAAGCCTTTGTGGTTTAGATCACCAACAAAGATGCACACATATAGAGCTTTAGTTCCTTAAAAAGCTTCCTGTGCATCAGAAGGACATGTCAGGAACAATTAGAGTACAGTACACTGCTACTGCTTAGCAGCATTTGACTGTGGTTTCTTGCTCAGGACTAAAGGCGGCTGCTCTCTCTCCTCTAGAATGCGCTGGTGTCCTGGGATTACCATCATTCTAATGAGATACGCAATTGTGCTTCCCATAACCTGAATTTAAATAGGCAAACAAACAAAACATAGCTATTCCTACACACTGAGCGTGTGCTGTTGGCACACTGTCTTGGCAGTGATCAAAATCCTATGAGTTTATTAGGCTGTCTCTTGGGCTGTACCTAATGCTTGGAATGTTAATTTGTCTGGTGAGGATGAATTCTCTTTTTTTGGGTACCAGCTTTATTTTTTTTTTAATTTTTTTTTTTTTTTCTTATAAAAGCTTTCAGGATTTCTGTATGTCTGACAGATTTCCCTGTGCCTTCCCTTTGCTGCTCAGGCATACCTCTCCACACAAATGCTTAATTCCTACAGACTCACTCTGTATTTCCTCTCCTCTTCAAATTTTTCCTCAAACCTCCTGATCTTTTTCTTCAATCCCTGAATCCTCCGGGTGAGTTGTGCAGGGGTAAGGTCCTCTCTGTCATCTTCATAAGATCCCAAAGATGAACTCCGCCTCCTACCAAGAACAGAGATTGCAGAAAGAGCTTACCCAAACAGCCACAGTACATCTTCATGCAGAGTAGGCCACTGAAACTTTGTGTAAATAAAGGCCAGTCTCACAGAAGTGAGAATGCTATGTTGCTACTCTGTAATGACAGATAGCACAAGATGCTCTAACAGCCTCTCTTTCAGCTACACCAACTCCCTAGATATTAATTCACAAACCCACAGATAAGTAGTTTACCAAGAACTTTTCTAAAAGCATGCTTCCCATCTGTAGCAACAAGAACTCAACACGGCATAGCTATTTGCCACATGTGATCCAAGGAGATGTTGCTTGATGCAACTGTGCAAAGCCTTTACAGCTAAGTGCCAGAGTCAGCACAGACAAATCATAACCCACCTCATGAAGGAATGAGAATTGGGAGGGGAAGGAGGCACTTCTGTATCATCCAGGTACTGTTGGCTCTGTCCATAGGCATAGAAGCGAGGGGACAGCATAGGATCACTGTCCTCATCCAGAAGCTGTCGAATTAAGCGACCAGCCTGCGGGGAAAGGCGAGCCTCATCTGAGTCTAAGCCGTCTCGTTGCCATGATGAAAGAGCAGGGATGGGCTCTGGGAACAGTAAGACAAAGGCTGGTTTTATCGTTTTTGTTTTACGTGTACAACAGACACCATACAACTTTTCTATCGAACATTGACCTGTTTGTGCTGGACTGCGATTCCCTGCTGCCAGGCATTCTCTGGGTCATTACTTTCCTCTGCCCAGGGTGCAAAGCAATGCAAAGTATTGCTTGTCTACAATGGGTACTCTAACTAAACATAAATAATGTCCTAGGTGCAACAGAAAACTTTTTGTACCCAAAACTTTATCAGTAATTGCCACAGACTGATACCAAATGAAGCTATCACCAGCCAGCACCCTTGAGGAAAAAATTATGCTGGACAAGAAAGACTTCTTGGCACACAGCAGTACAAAAGAGACAACTGGATTACAAGAGGATTTTTTTCAGCTTCAGGAGGTACAAATGTCGGAAATGAAGAGCGTATTAGTTGTCTCCCTGTAGCCTTCAGCACTCCAATGCAACCCTGTCATCTGCTGTTGGAAATTCAAAGGTAAGGTGTAAGCATAGGTTCTTCTGGTCTGTAAAGGAAAAGGTGTCTCACATTACCACCAGTTGCACAGGGTGCCTAGCCCATAAATTAACAATGATGGCAGTATGGTATGAGCTTCCCCCTTTTCTCTTTCACGTACAATCCTCCTGCTTAACAGTATGGCAATCCAAAGAGCTGGAAGCAAAAGAAGTGTTCTGCAGGGAGATGGGGGAGTGGGAGAGAAAGAGAAGCCCAACTTAGCATTGCTGATTAGCATAATGGAGCCCACGGAAAGCAACTGCCTCAATCTTGTGATCACTCCCTCCGGATGCCATAAGGAGTCTAACGTTTTGTGTTCAGATAGTTTACTAAGCTGATCTGCATGCTCCTGCTTAGCACCACAGGATTAGACAGTTTAAGAGCCAGGCTTTGAACTTATAAATCTAACAAATAGTTCTAGAGTCAAGTAAGAAAACAAAAACCTTATACAAAGTTCCCAGACCAGTTGCACAGCTGTGGACTCATTATTTCCAGTGCCTAGTGCAGAAGAATAGACATTCTTCTCTCATGAAGGGCCTTTTGAAGTTATCAATTTTTGAATAAAAAGCACCATTTCCTTTTTCTAAACAAGGTTAACATTTTCATAGCTCAGAATGGATTGCATGAACCTCTATGCTGCTTAATATTCCCTCCCATGCATCACTTGGACAGCACAATATCATCCACAATTCAGTAATGACAGGCACAGTGGTATTTCGCCTGTACATAAGTGTCAAGCAATGCTCTCCTCCTCTTCCCTTGTTCTTTAGCACAGGAATATAAATGGCATGCCTCTGCTTAGAGGCTGATGCTGCACGCAAACTGGTAAGTTGCTCTGAAAGGGATGGCTAGAGGTTTTTGCATAAGAACCTCTCAGCAGGTGTTGTGATAAGTGAAGCATATACAAGCCTGCCTTGCAGAGGCTACTCTGATGAGGTGTGCAAGTCCCAAGTGCCTGTCAGCTGTTTATCACAGATTGAAAAGCTTATGCAGCCTGCACTTTCTCAGTTAATTTCTGAAACATGAGTTCTTTCTAATCTGTGTTCAACCTTGGCAGTTCCTAATATCTGAAATGCTTTCCTCAAGGAATCTGATAAGAAGGAAGGTGAAATGAAGGGCAAACCCTGCAGCTAAACTGCGACACTTTGGTGTTGCATGCTTCCCTGAATTGCTCATGATTTCAGGAAGTCCCTCACAAGATCTCTTTTATTAAAATACAGGCTAATAACACAATAGGAATAAATTTGATACATTTGAATAGCAGGAACAGGTTAAGTGAAGCATACAGTTATTGCAGACATCTCTCATTTCCAGTTTTTGGAATACACTCTTACTCCCAAACAAAATTTGCTCTTGGAAACTTAAATCACATCTCCATGGAATTTACATAAATGGAATAAACTTAGCAGAAATCAGGAGCATATTTAGTAGTAGCTAAATTAAGCTTCTACACCAGCTAACAAAGACACTATTAATCATGCACGATGCATGTGACTTTGTCCCAAGGTGGATTTATATACCAGATAGCATGCAACATTCAGGGAACTGTGGTGGCTCAAAGAGCCTCTGATCAAACCCCCAAAGGCAACAAAGCACTTCATGCAAGCTAATGGAGACTGAAGTATGTGTACTTTTTACTTTGTTGCTTTCAAAATAGTGCCTCAAAATAGAAACTCACATTCCAGAGGAGAAAATGTTAAAAAGGAGAAGGAAAAAAGTCACTCATAATTCTGCCATCCAAATAAATCTATTTTTCAATGATTTCCTCCAGTTTTTGTTTTTTTTGT
>JAOEHY010008776.1:0-15207 GCA_025447955.1 Psilopsiagon aurifrons
TCCTTGGCCAGACCAAAATGTACTAAGCAGTAACCAAAACATTGGTGTTATCAACACTGTTCACAAGCCGAAAATCAGAAGAAAAAAAAAACAGCTCCACACCAGCTACCAAGAAGGAGAAAAACGACTGCCACTGCTGAACCCAGGACAATTATTTTCGTAAGTACAGCTTGATAATTAATATGTTATTACAGAAAGTCTTTTTTTGGTAACATGATTGGAGATGTGGCCTGCGAAAGATCAGGTCTGTTTTTTCAAGACTTGAAGCAGAGATTTTCTATTTGCTAGGGGTATTTTAAATGCAATTTGTGGAATAAGATGTGACATGAAAGGAGAAAATTACAGCACTGAGGATCAGTGTGCACTATTAATAATAAATATAGCTTTTTTATTATTATTTATCCCACATCTTCAAATGAGTATTGCAAGTACATCCACAAAAAGCTATGTCTTTGGCTACCTGGCATGCAGAATGGATTGTAGCTGTAGACTGGACTTCTTCTGAGCCCTGTAGATCTCAGACCTCCTAGCATATTTAGGCTTTTCCTGCGAAGATGGTGTAGCAGTATCCACATATCATTAATGAGCAACAAGGACAGGCTGCTGAGCAGGGGAAGGTGAGCCAGAAGCTAAAGTTGGTAGCAAGAGCAGGTCTAGTGATGGCACTAGAGTCAAACACAGGCAGTGATTCCCAAAAAAGTGCATAGTGAAGAAACAGGTATGAGGCCTAGCCAGGAAGCCCAGTCAGAAGGCCAGGGGCAGTATCAGTGAGGACTGGGGCAGAAGCATGCCTGCAGTGTATTTCAGACAAGGACCACAGTCTCAGGCAACAGCAGTAACTCGCAAGCCAGAGGATGGAGGCCCCAGATGAGTCTTTTTACAAAGAGGCTCTTTTCCACAAAAGACCTACCAAATCAATACCCTCTAGAAAAAGTTTATTAAGCAACAGATTCTTCTTACCCTTTTCTTTATCTTCTCACCTTTTCTTTCTTCACTTCAGCTGGAGAGGTGCAAATCGTGGATTCATCTTTAGACATTTGAGCCATTTTCTTCACAGACAGGGAATTTAGTCCATAGGAGTTGAAATATGAACTAAGCCTGTTGTTTCAATTTCTGTACAAGTGCTGTAATAGGTAGACATTATGTTAAATGTTTTCTGCACCACCTTGTCCTCTTCTTCCTCAAATAACTGAATATCAGTACAGGGCAACCCAGTTATAATATACAAGGCTAATTTCAGAAAACTAGTTTATACATTGGGGACCATACTATCAGAGATAGCTTGTTCAAAAAAGTGCTCAGACACTAAAATAAATGAATATTTTTGAACATTCTGCTGTCCCCAGTGTCTTGGATTTTTCCTGACATATTTTTAACTCCCATTAAATACCTAGCTTTCTTAATGCAGTGGAAAGAGAAATACAATTACTAACTTCCAATTATAGCAGACACCTCAGTCTATATTGCAATCTAATGCCCATCACTTCTGGGAAATATCCCTCAAGAGTTTTTAAAGAACAGAAAGAAAATGAAATGTTTACAGTCAGTTATACATTAGATGTTGTTATATAACCTTCTTATACAGTTAGCTTACACATTTACAAAAGATTTAGTATCAAATTCCCCCTCTTCCTTAGGGTATACTGAGACCTAAAACTGCCACCATTAAGAAAAGAACATGTAATATTATGAAACTGTTTTCCTTTTTAGTGTTTGTTGTCGGAATTATTCTAGTTTATGTGGGAACTGGAGAACAAACAAGAAATAGAGTAAGAGAGGCAGATGGTCAGAAGATGCAGGCAGGAGCAGAGGCACAATTCTGTGGCCTAGATACTTATCTGTGGGACATAGGGGTTCCAGTTCTCTTTTGCAATGAACTATAATTATGTGTAGGCTGCTTTCCTGTGGGAATAAGGCAACATGATCCATTGGTCTGTAAGTGTATCTGGGTCTCCCATAATGTCTTCTGAACTTCTGAACCTGGTGGGGCTAAGGAGTGATGGTCTCAAGATAATTAGGTACCCACAGATTTGGAAAATAGTAACAGAGAAAGAAGATGAAGTATTTGTTGTAGCTAGATAGAAGAAAAGCTTATATTTATTTCACGAGGTCTTCATTATGGAAGTCAAATGCAACTGTTTCACAAGCAAAGCGATTCAAAGTCCTAGTCTTCTCAAATGCCAATAAACCATCAAGGCAGATAGCTTCAACACCAGCTGAAAAAAAAACCAACAACACGAACAAAAAAAAGTATCAGAACATCCTGGCTTTACAAATGCTAATATTTAATGGCATGAATGCGCAAATAGAGGAATACACATTGTCTGTTTCCTGAGTGCAGACAGTTCAATGGCTATTTACATTGATATTTCTACTAAGAAGCATGAACCACTACTGATCACTAAGAGAAGGACAAGGAAAAAGTACTATCAGTAAATATGAAGATATAGAGAATTCTAATATAATTCAGTAAAAAGTCAGTAAAAATCCCATACATTTATTGGAAACCAGACTGCTTCAGCTCTAATATTTGTGGTCTGTCATCAGTGGATCCTCAGTTTTCCTTTCCTGATACTGTTCCTAACTTTTGAATCATTTCTCTTAATAGCCTATTTTTGTTTGTGGTGTGCCTTTGTGGCACAGACAGCTATGGAACCTCTCAAATAGACAATTCAGTAATATCCTATACATTGGTATATTTTCTTTCTAATAAAAGTCACTATCCTGACAGCTTGAAGTCATGAATAAGCCTTTCCAAGAGTAGAAATATAAAAGATGTTAAATGCACTTTTTATGCTTTTCCTTTTCCCCTTCAAACTGGAAATGGCAGCTATATTCTTTCAATCTTCTGTTTAAAATAATATTCAATTCTGGGTGATATATATGATATGAGGCAATCCTTAGTTTCTTCTCTAAATAATTTGCAAAACAGTTTGAACGTGGGACGCATAATGTACATTTATTTATGTTTATGTGTAGGTACATATAGACATCTCTGTGGGGAAATATGTAAGCACTAAAAAATTCCAAAATGTAAGTACGGAGATTTCATATGAAACCAGTAGTTTGCCTTATTATGCAGTAGGAGTTTGACTTTAACCAGTATGTTAAAGTCTTTCCTGTTTATAAGATGAGATCTTTCAGATGTCAAAAAGATAATTTAAACTCCTCAAAATAACTAAATACATGACCATTCAGATGTGTTGTCACCTCAAACTCACATTCAGAAAGTGTCTTTTGGGGTTATTGTGTATTCTAGAGTATGAAAGAATCTTTTTCCAGATTTTAATAGCAATTCAGTGCTGCACATGCTGAACTGTATAATGGTTTTCTTTTGAATGCCCAACACAATATTAATAAATAAATAAATTTGCTATACTGTGTGCTATTAACACATACTGAAACTAGGTTTACCATTATGTCTACATTATATATACATATATATGCACACACACATATGTATATATACAATTACATACGTGCATGGACATAGCACCAAACACACACATAGATATCATGCAGACATATATATTCCATACAAACATCCTCATACATGCATTGGAATTACTTCTCTAAAAAGAAGCTTTTTTCTTTCTTTTCAGAAAATTTACTGTTAAGTTTCAGCTTATTCTCTACTGCAAAGGAGAATGGGAATGCAGAAAACAGAACATTTTATTTTAAAGATGGAGAAAGAAAAACAATTGGTTAATGCTTAGGTGAAAACATAACCATCAAATTAATCCTTTTAGCTCTTTAGATTTAAGAGGCTGCTGGTTGCACTGATAGAGGGAAGAGTTCATTATACAGAGAACACATATGGCGTCCTTAAAATATAGCTCCTGAAATACATTATTTTAAGAACCGTTATTTACTCTGCATATAATACGCTTTTTTATTTATGCTCAGGTAGTTTTTAATTGGAAGTGGGCTGGGTGGCTTCCAAAAGGGTTGGTATCATTTGCAATGAGTCTTTGACTGATAATCAAAGAACACATATTTAATTATATACTGGTATTTTATTTATCTCCAAAGGGAGAATCTAGGGAGGAGTTAATCAACATTCTGTGGGGCAACCCCTTGAAATGTTCTCAGTATCCCATTCTGCAGAAATGTAATAGAGTAAAGGATTTATATTGCTTGTGCACTTCCTTTTTAGGCTGCCAAATTATTTATTCTGGAGAATAATAATAATAATGATGATGATGACAATAATATACCTGATTTTTCCTTGAATAGCAAGAATTTTTCTCTGTCTTATTTTCTGCAGCACTACAGAGAGTAATATTTACTATAATTAACGCTCAGAAGAATCTTCCTGCCTCTGTTAAGAGTCCAGCTTTATTTCTTGCCTAGTGACTGATTATTTTTTTTTTAATTTTTCTTTATTTCTTTTTTTTTTTTTTTTGTTAAAAGGAAATGTGCTCCTTCTCTCAATCTTATTTGGCTCTCACAGACTCAAAGTCTTCCACTCGAAGGTGAGTACGCACAATGCAATAAGAAAATGCAGTAAAAGAAAATGTAACAAATGAAAATGGAATGTTAAAGAGAGATAGGCGAACAGCAAAGCCAAGAGGTATAACTCAAAATGGTGTCTTATGTCAAATTTTGCTCCAGTCTGCTTGACCTTGACATAAAGTATTTGCACGTTATAACCCATGAGTTTTAGAGCAGGGGTCTCAAATAACTCATGCTCCTGTGGTATGGCATACATGGGGGAACTGCAGTCCTCCACTCACGGTGAAGTTTGCACATTCAGACTGCACCTAGGGATGATCATTGGGAGGGACTAATAAAAGTCATTTAAACTCTCTAAGCATTACCCAAAATTAAGGGGAAGAAAAAGCTTTTGGAATAAGAATCTTTGTTTCACACAGGGAAACATATCCAGCCTTTTTCTCATCCCTCTATTGCTACTTTCCAGGCCAATGGAATTTGTTATGAATAATTATCAAGTTTCTAGTTTCAAACATATTACTACAAAATTTCTAAAATCTCACATAAGAGCCTAATCCTGCAAATTTCACTGTCCTATTCTCCATCACATACATACCTTCCTTTTAATTTAGAGCTGATTACATTATTAAAGTATTGGCTCATCTCTTTTCCTTTTTACGTAAAGCTGAGTGTCTGAGTTCATTGTTCAACCACACATAATGTCTCATATTCTGTGCTACATACAGCCATGACTTGTTCTGTGCAGCTGGCACAGAAATTTCAGTTTCTGGGCCAAGAGAGATTAAAACTTTTATAGCTTCACCAATTTAGTTTAAGACTAGAGACACCGAGAGCTTTAAAGTACTAAAAATCCTACCTGACAACAAGAAAGTTTAACACAGATACTCACATGCATGCACACACACACAAAGTATATATAGATGGTCGGAGTTTTATGGTGATCCCCCGAGGAGCAGACTAGAAAGAATACTTTTTGTTTGCTGCAATGAAAAGGCAATAATAGGCTCTTTGCCTTATGCCAGCATTTCCTCTCTCCCTCCTTCTCTTCACCCTCAAACCCAGTGTGTTGTTTAGTAATGCCCATCAGTCCTGTAAGAATATAGCAGAATTATTCATTACTTCGTTTGACACCCCAAAGATTGAAAAATAGTTGTTACATACCCAGAGATGATTGCGCACTGAAAGATTAATAGGCGTAAGGATTCACCAGCTGTCCACTCTATTCAGGGAGAAGAAAAAAAATGTATGTAAATCACTTTGGCTGCTGGCACAAGATGTTGTATGATATTTGCCTGGTGCTGGGGTCACCACAGTAAAAAATATTCAGCTTCATTTAGGTCTTATTACCTTCCTACCTAAGGCTGTGCCATGGTGGACAGTACTGTTAGAGCCTGAATACCAAGAGCTGACCTACTCAGGGGCTCACACCTTTAGCACTTCATGCAAATGAGCCTCTTTCTATGCAACTACCCTCTGCGTGGAAAAGTTTAAATAGAAATGCTTTCAAAACATAAATTAAAGCAAGCATCCCTCCATCCCAGTCCCCTATTATTTTCTTTCTGTCTCCCTCCATTTCCGGATATGGAAACTTTATTCTGTAAAAATCTGTTTTTCATTTGCTTTGTATTTTAGCACAATACAGGTTCCTTCACAATAACCTCATGTGGGTGGTTGGGTTTTTACATTTGGTTGTTGGTTTTTTTTTTTATCAGCAGCACCAACTGTGATCAGACCTTCAAATCAGTAATACATACATTTGTAACAAAGTAATGGAAGAAAGGGAGTATAGAGAGATGCATGGGCAGAGAATAACTGGGAATTGGAAAGAAAGAGAAACAATGAGGAAAGTGTGCGAAACTGGGTTTAAATTGTTTTAAATGATAGATATTTTGGTCAGACTCCCAAAATCCATATGCTGTTAGGTCCCCTTTTGGATTAATTTCTTTACATAAAAATATGACAGATGCTGTTTGCATATAGTTAAAACTTCATTGTGTTCATTAAACATGTTTTTACACACTATATGATCAGTAAAGAGAAAAATAGGTGCTGAGAGAGTGATCTACTGGAGGTACCTCTTCTTCCTTTCCTGCAGAGGCAAATTAATATTCAGGTTACTACAGAGCTGAATGTTAATTTTAGAAGAGGCCTCAGTGTGTATGCCAACAGTTAGAAAATAAAGAAGGAAATATATCTGTCACAGGTATACAAGTTACTAGAGAAACTGAGAAGAAGATATTAGCATCCTTACTTTCCAAGATGGCAACTCTCATTGTAACAGACATTTTGCACAGATTGACGAAGAGATGTCAGCTCATGGGAAAACACTGGAGAAAAACTTGGGAGTTTAGTTTGTTGGACCTCCAGGTTTCTGTAAGTGGAAAATTTACTCTGGGAGAGAATTCACTGGATTAAGGAAATGTTTGCAACTAGAAATGCATTATGCATAGCTAGAAAATATGAAAAGTTGAAATTGTTAATCTTGCAAAGGAAGAGCAGATGAAATATTTGACAACTTTAGGGAATCTTCAAGCTGATTATCTAACCTATTCAGAGAAATATTAGAGAAAGGCCTGCCCAGAGTTAGAATATGTAATACCTTTCTCAAGAATAGACTCCTTTATAAACATGACTTCTAACACTTTTGTGAGTTTGCTAACAGGAAAAAAGTAATGAAACCTAGCCAGCTGCTGCTGGTGTTATTGTTCCTGATCAACATGACTTAAAAAATAGGCAATAATGCACCTGAAAAGATGGGTACTGCCATAGCTGAGTTTAAGGGATTACATTTTTTAAGGTCCACTATAGAAATACGACCTCATCTTAACTGTCTATTTGGGGCAGCTGCTTGCCAATTGACAGCATAACTTCTTACTGAAAAGCTCTTTTAATAACTAAAGAAATTACTACTGCCCTAGCCAGGCTTGGCATACTGAGATATTGAAGTACAAAAAACTAACCAGTTGATTCTTTTACCTCAACTCAATGGGGCTTTAGGTCACACTCAGTCCTATTGCACTGAACAGGAGTTTTGTGATTGACTTTTGAGTGATTGACTGGGCTTTTCTGAGATCACAAGATCTCTCAGGGTTTAAAATGATTGAAAACAGAGCCCAAAAATCATTGCTTTCACTGTTGCATCAAGAACCCTATGCATTCAAAAGAGCTAATAAGGAACTATGAGAGGGAGGCAATGGCATTGAATAGAAAAGTAGCTAGGAACTAACATAAGTTCCATCTGGAAACCCATTCCTTCTTGTTTTTAATTTAAAGACTTCATTATGGCCAGCGCAAGATTTGGGAGTTTTCTCTTGGAACAAAAGTATGTGTGCTGGATATGCCTTTGTTATCATCACTTTTGTGCCTTTGGCTTGCTGCTAGACATGATTCTGAGAAGCACAGCCTCAGAATAAATAATAGACTAATTTTTGCCAGTCAGTTAGTTAAAGTCAGTAAGCTGAATAATCTTACCATTAAATCTTACTCAACTTTGAGCCATATGGGGCACTCATAGACCAGAGATGGAGCTGTAGGCCTCCAGTGACCTCTGACCTCAGGTTCTAGATCATTTCAACTGGATCATCTTTTATGCTGTGCATCTAAAATTTGCGTTTCAGGAAAATACTGTTTAAACTGATATTTCCCAGTAAGGGTAAGCTTTAAGACCACCTTCAAGACCTATTTCTCATATTGCAGGCAGAATCATGAAATCAAAGAAGTCGGAAGGGACCACCGGACCCTTAATCATTCTAGTAGCCCTTCGCTGGATTTGTTCCAAGAGCTACATGTCTTTCTTGTACTCGGGAGCCCAGAAATGGACTCTGGGTGAGGGCTGAGTAGGAAAGGAAGATTACTTCTCTCAACCTGATGGCAGTGTTTCTCTTGATGCAGCCCAGGATAGTATTGGCCTTCTTGGTCACAAGAGAACATTGTTGACTCATGGACAACTTGCCTGTCAGGACCCTGGATCTTTCTTTTCAGAGCTACTTTCCAACAGGTCAGACCCCAGCCTGAGCCAGTGCATAGGGTTGTTCCTCCCCAGATGTAGGACCCTGCACTTGCTTTTGTTGAAGGCAAAGGTTTTTCTCTGCCCACCTTTCCAGCAAGTCTAGAACCATGTGAATAACAGCACAGCACTCCATGGTACGAGCCACACCTCCCAGTTTTGTATGAAGCTGATAAGGAGGCTCTCTATCCCTTCTTTCAAATCACTGACAAGTAAGTTAGATAATACTGTACACAATATTTACTTTTGGAGGATATCACCATTTAAAGTCTCCAACAAGACTGCACCAGTAACCACAACACTCTGAGACTTGCCTTAAAGCCAGTTCTCAAACCTTCTCATGGACAACTCATCCAGCCCACACTTCCTGAGCTTGCCTGGGAGGATGAGATGGGAGACAGATGCAGTCTGAAAACCTTCCCACCTTTACAAGCTCACCCATGAACAAGCCCACATACAGTGTTTTCATATCACCAGGTACACAGCTGAGGATCTTCATGGATGAATCATGGTGTAACAAAGTGGGCTTTCCTAAGCAAAGCCACTTCATTTCTCCTCAGACATCCTTTGATTCAGCTCATGTCTTTCTCTGCTGCTTTACAGATGAGTCTGAAGATCAGCCATATTTTTAATCATTCAAAGGGTGCCAGCTTAATTTATTTGTCTGTGTTTGTGTTCCTTAAGAAAGACCTTAAGGCAATGTCTCCTGATACCTCTTCACTTTCCATCATTTACAGGAAGCCCAGAGGATGTGTGGACAGAAGATACAAGGAAGGGTGAGTACAGTATGCTTAGGCCCCCTCTGGTGGCTTTCTCAACCTAACATAGACACAGCAATAGCTGTACTTCCACTTCTTTGCCTATGTAATGAGGAGATGATATTTCCTTCCTTGCAGGGGCACAAAGCTTAATTCATCGGTGGTCTTGTGAGGGACCACTGTGAGGGAGTTTTTGCAGGGATGAGTACCTCAGAATGGCCTAAATAATTTATCCCTTGCTTTTTCTTTTACCCAGTAGGCTTCTTTTTAAAAAGCTTCCGGACCTTTAAAGTTTGGGAGCACACTGTACTTGCAGAAAGAAAAAAAAGAATTACAAAGAAAAATGCATAATGTATGATAATGTTGAAAGTAGCAAGAATTAAAGTAAATGGTCTGATATAAAAAGGATTTCAAACAGGATTAATAATTCTGCAATTTGTTGTACAAAGTCAATTTTTCCACTTCCAAAGCTAAGTTGCCTGGTGGGGTTTATTGGCTCACTCATTATTAGGTATATATCACTTTTATTGTTTCACATTTTTATGTGTTTATAAAAAAAAAAAAAAGAGGAAGATATCATTCATGAATAAAACATTTTTGTTTTAAGCTGCCATATATGAAAGTTGGTCTGAGAGCCTGTATCCTCTTTTATTGGAAAATGGAAATACATTGCGTATTTATGCATTTATGTCTTTATGCACTTATATATTTACATATTTATATTTTATATAATTGTGTATTTATATGTTTGTATATTAATAATTTTACATTTACATGTTTATGCACATATATATTTATATATTTATATAATTATATATTAATGGAACAGTCTGTGTTAGGAGGTTCTGTGTGATTGTACCCATATGAACATACATATACATATGTATATATGGTAACATGGCAATAAGCTTTTGCATCTACTGTGTATCCATTACCATATACCAATTTGAAAAAAAGACCTAGTGATACCAATAATTTATTTTTTTGTCTTTCTGACAAACTTTCCAAAGCCTGCCTTATTCTGCTCAATCTGAGCTGCTCTGGATGGCATCATTCATAAATGTCAGTTTCCTTTCCCCCTTCCCTATCCATCAGCTTTCTCAGCTGATCATATCCACTCTGCTAAATCCTGGTTCCTCTCCTAATCTGTGGCAGAATGGCTCCTATCCAAATGTCACCTTACAACACTAGACATGATTGAGCATCCAGGCAGCAGCCAAAGCATTGCTACAGATGATGTGAGGAAATGTTAGCTTGATAGATACTAGTTTTATTTTTGGGTCTTCTTAATCACTCTGCACCTGGCAGGAGTTTTATATGAACAGATAAGTAGTATCAAAAGACAGATAGAAGTTGATGTGGAAAATTTTTATGTACGAGTGCATTTATTAATTTATTTAGAATGTTAGGGTGAAAGATTAATGGATTTTTTGAGGTGTTTTTTTGTTTTGTTTTTTTGGGGTTTTTTTTTGGGTTTTTTTGGTTTTTTTTTTTTTGGTGGGAAGTTTACTGGAGGCTTTTTAACTGCTATTTCTTTAGCTTATGAAAGTCTGGAAATTTGGGCTGGAGTTTTGGTGTTGATAAAAGCAGAAATTAAAAAGAAGCCCAGCAAACATCATTTGAGTAGATCTGAGAAAACTCACTGTTATAAAAGCAGTTTTAAAAAATGGAATTTCTAATGAGAGCTCAGACTTTGACCTTAGGTCTCTGTCCTCTTTAATGGTGAGAAGTAAATTACATCTGCTAACTTCATCTATGACATGGCACAAATAACCCCATAAATGCTCCATAATTGTGCTGTGATTATATGGTTATTGCTACACATTGTCAACAAAATGATCATCCTGAGGTCCCATAACTCCAGTGTATGGCACATGGCAATTAGTTGAGAAAGGACTAGGATCTAAGGGACTCTGGAGGAACTCCTTCTGCAAACAAAGGCAATTAGCATGTTGCATGGACACATCCAAAGACAGCAACAATGGAGACTGGAACAGAAAGCACGTTTTGAAAAATGTGAGGCGTGAAGTTCAGAGGGGACTAAAAGAATTGCAACAAGAGAGAAAGAAAAGCAGAATAATGTCATGGTCCAGTGTCTCACAGCAAAAGATTCCACACTAGCTTGTGCTCTTGTCATTAGACAAACTTCACAACAAAGGCAAAGAGGACTTTGTCCTGTTAAGAGCTCTCTCCCTTTCATTCTTGAAATAAGTAATTGTGCAGGTGCAAACAAGGTCAGCTCTCTAGTAAAGATCAGAAATTTTAAGAGAGCTTTCAGACAAAGATTTCATGATATCTGCAGCAAATGTTTCCAGTCTATTTGGAACTATTCAGGCTGTTTAGCCACAGGATCAACCATAGAGAAGGAGACTATGGTGTCCTGGTGGTTAAGAGCAGGATTTTAAATGTTTTCAGGTTTGGCCATACTTCCGTCCAGTATCTCCACTAGAGGCTGAGCTTTGAAGGTGTCTGTGATCTGCATCTTAGTGATAGCCAAAAAATAATTTTTATGCACCTTAGGTCATATGATTAGGAGGGCAAATATAGCATTAGGTATTACTACCTGGTTCCTTTCAGGACAATGCAGTTCGTTTGGGCCCTGCCTGCAGCAAGGCTAACCATGCAGATTGGAAGCATGTGGGCCATGGGCATTGTTGTACTTTGTCCTAATCTCAGCCCTGTTAACCTCAGTGACTGTACATGGTTTGTTTGTTGGTTGCTTGGTTGATTGGTTGTTGGTTTCAGATGTTTTAATTGATCAATGAGGGTACGAGGGTACACAAATTGAAAGTGGAAAACCATTGCTGTTCTTCCTTACACAGAACAGGTTGGTATTTTGTCAAGAGTAGAAGACTTTCTACACCTGGGAGAGACTTATCTGTATTTAAACATCTTACACATCCGGAAGTATGCTTCTGAAACTATACCTTTCTCTTACTGATTATCTCTGATCGGGCTGCTAACTCGTTTTCTCAGTCTTGAAGTTCACTATACATAACCCAGAAATTCTAGACTTTTAATAGATCAGAGTTTTTCTTACCTGCCTGAAATTAGATTTTGACTCATCTAAGTCTTTTTGTGGATTTAATTATAAATTATTTGCTTAAGGTCATGCGCAAAGGCTGTCACAGAGCAAGTGCCTGAACCCAAGTCTGCAGTGTCCCAAATTCCTGCCCTTACCACTGACTCATCCTTCATCCCATGCTCTATCCCTTACCCCTTGCTGCCTTTTGCGTGGCTTCTTCTTGTCCTTGTGCCAAGGGAAGAGGGCACATGGAAAAAAGCCAAGCATATCAGACCCATGCCACTAAAAAACACTCTTGCAGTGGTGGGGGCATTTACAGCCACTCTTTCAGGAAGATTTTGGTTGCTTTTGCTTGCCTCATTAGCACAAAGCAGCTGGAGTTGAGGCCTTGGCTTGACCCCAAGGTATGGTCTGTGTGAGACTACAGCCAGAATTGAACTACTTGATTGCTCACTGCAATGAATTTCCTTGTTGCTGTACATTTTTATTTGCCTGTCATTTAAATGAGTTGAAATTAAACTTTCACTGAACAAACTACTCCCAGGCTATGCAAGTTTTCACCACCAAATTCATCAAATGCTCCTAAAAAAATATTTTCCTGCAAAATGGGACTCTCCAATAGGATTGTAACTTGCACAAGTGAAAATACTGAGAGCCAAATTCATCCCTGTAGTGTATCCACTAATTTCTGCACAAAGCTACAGCTAAGATGAATTGGTCTGGAATGTATATGTTGAATATTTAATGCAAATACAACACGCCATAAGTGCATGTCCTGCAGGTAAAATGTGATTATTGTAATTACACTGCAATTACTGTACAGCTACAGAGTAAGTTACCTGATTATTTGCATTCTGTGATACAAAATATTCTAATTCAGTTTCCAAACCCATGCAAACCTGTTCCCTTTGCATAGGAGCTCCAGGTGTTTTGGTGAGCAGGCATTGCTCTATCATGACAAGATGAAGTTCTAGGACACTGACCCATTTTTTACCCCCAGTTCTCATGCCGGTGCCCCCTTCCACTTTCCTGTTGTTGGCTATGTTTTAATTGTTAGTACAGAGAGACACTCACAACATTTGCCTCAGCAAAGGGACCAAGCAGTGCTGTTGCTAATATAGCTATGCTGTAAGCCTTTATGTCTCTAACACGTGGTGGTGCATGTTGTGACTGCAGCCGCTCAGTGTTTGGAGACACTAAATCCATTTTATTCCACAGGCACACAGAAAAATGGATTAGCAACACAGAAGAAGTTATAAAGCTACAGTGATAGGGAAAAACAACATGAGACAAAATGAGAGGAAATTTGGGAAGAATGCAGAACTATAAAAAGGTTGATTGAAAGGGACCTCTGGAGGTCATCTCTTCTAACCAACCAACACTAGATGAGGTCAGATATAGCTTTTTCTAGACCAGTGCTGGAAACCTCCAAAACCTTTCATAACCTCCCTGTGCAACCTATCTCAGTACTGCAACAACTTCCTCTATAAAAGGCTTTCCATAATGCACAACCTGAACCTTCTAAAGTGCTCTGTTTCGCTTCTTCCCCTCACTAAACTAACACTATTGAGAAGATACTGGCTCTTTTATTGTGGAAATTATCCTTAAAGTTGTTGAGGGCAAAATTAAAGAGTACAGAATTAGACCTTGTAAAAGTACACTAGTAAGATGGGGAATGGCAGGTAGAATCATAGAATCATAGAAGAGTCAGTGTTGGAAAGGACCTGAAGATCATCTAGTTCCAACCCCCTTGCTGTGGGCAGGACACCTCCCACTAAATCATATCACCCAAGGGTATGTCCACCCTGGCCTTGAACACTGCCAGCGACGGAGCATTCACAACTTTCGTGGGCAGCCTATTCCAGTGCCTCATCATCCTCACAGTAAAGACCTTCTTCCTTATATCTAACCTGAACTTTCCCTGTTTAAGTTTGAACCCATTACCCCTTGTCCTATCACTACAGTCCCTAAGGAAAGGTCCCTGCCCAGCATCCCTATAGGCCCCCTTCAGATATTGGAAGGCTGCTATGAGGTCTCCGCGCAGCCTTCTCTTCTCCAGGCTGAACAGCCCCAACTTTCTCATCCTATCTTCATACAGGAGGTGCTCCAGTTCCCTGGTCATCCTCGTAGCCTCCTCTGCACTTCTTCCAACAGTTCTATGTCCTTTTTATGTTAAGGACACTGGAACTGCACACAATACTCCAAGTGAGGTCTCAAGAGATCAGAATAGAGAGGCAGGATCACCTCCCTCGACCTGATGGTCACACTCCTTTTGATGCAGCCCAGAATACTGTTGGCTTTCTGGGCTGCGAGTGCACACTGGTGGCTCATGTTCGTTTTCTCATCAACCAACACCCCAACGTCCTTCTCTGCAGGGCTGCTCTCAATCTCTTCTCTGCCCAACCTGTAGCTGTGCCTGGGATTACTCCAACCCAGCTGTAGGACCTTGCACTTGGCACAGTTAAGCCTCATCAGGCTGGCATCAGCCCAGTGCTCCAGTCCCATGATCAATCTTGTGACCCTTCTTTGGACTTGTTCCAACAGTTGCATGCCCTTTTTATGTTGAGGACACCAGAACTGAACACAATACTCCAAGTGAGGTCTCACGAGAGCAGGATCACCTCCTTCAACCTGCTGGTCATCCTTTTGATGCAGCCAGGATGCGGTTGGTTTTTGGGCTGCAAGAGCACACTGCAGGCTCATGTTCATTTTTCCATCAACCAACACCCCCAATTCCACTCATTACTGGTCTCCAGCTGGACATTGAGCCATTGAGCACAACCCTTTGCGTGTGGCCATCCAGCCAGTTCTTTATCCACTGAGTGGTCCACCTATCAAATTGATGTCTCTACAACTTAGAGAGAAGGATGTCATGTGAGACAGTGTCAAACGCTTTGCACAAGTCCAGGTAGATGACATCAACTGCTCTACCCCTGTCCATCACTTCCATAGCCCCATCATAG
>JAOEHY010008776.1:15307-40216 GCA_025447955.1 Psilopsiagon aurifrons
AACTGACCAAAGAGGTATTCCATACCACAGCACATCATGCCCAGGATGCAGAAACGGAGAGCAGAGACCCGGAAGGGCGGTGGGGGGTGCACTGGCTTGGTCGGGCTGGGGATACGTGGTGACCTGTTGTATTCTTTTTCCCTTGTATTTCTCTTATCATTAGCATTACTAGTAGTAGCAGCAGTGGTTTTTGTTATACCTTAGTTATTAAAATGTTCTTAACTCAACCTGTGGGAGTTGCATTCTCTCGATTCTACTTCCCATCCCTCCAGGAGCAGAGGGAAGAAAAAGTGGGAAGTGCGTAGCTGATTTATGGCTTAAACCACGACAAAAGGTCATTTCCTTGATTCCTTGTATACATGCAATATCAAGATACAGTAAGCATACCTAGATTATGCAGACCCGTGTCTACACGTAATGCTGTGGTCTGGAGGATACAGTACAGGGTGAAGAGGCTCTAGAGTCTAATTTCTGCTCTTTTGCTACCTGATGGGTGACATAGATCAAATCACTTCTCTGCATAACAGGGATAGTGAGAAAAACTTTCTCTATAAACTGCTGTGAGACATAGTAATGACAAGAGCTAGGTCATACAGTAACTGTTGTTATTACGTACTATTAGGTGTTATATATAATACCTACAAAAATGACACATTTCTAAGATACCTATCACCAGAGATCTATAAATTCCTCCTTTTTTAATTATTTATTCTCAGATGGGAGTAAAATGATCACTGTTTGTAGAGCAGGTATCATGGGTTCCCTCCACCCACCTCTTTCCCTCTGTCTGGGAAACATTCTGAGGCTTCATTTTCTACACTACAGCAAAGGGAATTCAATTAGGACACCAAGCCAGCCAGAAACTGGGGTCTCTAAGGTGCACTGCAGACAATCTTTTAAAAAGGCCAGTCTTCCTGAAATGAATGTCCTTCTTATTAATTCAGGAACACAACAGTTCTTTCTGACCCTTTGGACCTTGCTTTTTTGTTGATCAAAGTATGCAGCCTTTTTTTTTCCTTGGGCATATGAACATGAAGGCTGTTTCCTGAGGCAGGATTATTTTTTTCTTTGGAAGATGATGTAAAGTGTAAAATCATAATCAAAATGATAATTCACACACTACAATCCGAAGAGTGGTGTTTTCACTTTTGGTACGATATATGAACTTTATCTTTTTTATGTCCAACATACAGTATCTTTGGTGAGTTTCTAGAGATTTCTGAAATCATTTGCACCATATAATCAGAACTTTCACATCAAATTATGCACAGTGTACCTGTCATTAACTCTAAAAGGGGTTACCCATCATTTTCTGTTACAAAAAGGTTCTGTCTTCATGGTTTCAGTAGTATTAGTACTATGTTGTTTTTCACCATTTTAGATTATTTATTTAATTTCATTTATGTTGCATGAAGTTTCAGGTAAAACAATGTAGCCATTTCTGTTAACAATTTAAAAGAAGAAAATTTAAGCCGCTCATGGCCGTATTAAAACCTAAGAAAAAAAACAAAACAAAACAAAAAAAAGCCCAACCCAAAACCTTAAACCAAAAAAAAAAAACCAACAGCAAAAAAATATTAAATTAACATGGGTGTATTTGAGAAGCCCTGGACTCTTTACCATTTATAGGACAATATTATGTGTAGAAGTATAATTATAGTTGCGTTAAGTCTCTTCTCTTCATCTTCCTCCAAAGGTGATTGATGCACAGGCCTTTCATTTCCCACACTGTTAATGCACACTGAGAGCAATCACTTGCAGTTTCCTTTAGAATTCTAGTCTGTCCCCTGCATACTTCATCCTTTACAATTCCCCCATGACAACTGTGATGCATCTTTTACTGAAAATTTTCATGTTAGGCCTGCAGAGATTAATCTGCACTTGCTATACAATTGTTCTCCTTGGCCTTCTGCAGTATTTCTGGTAGGACTACAGGCAAGTAAAATACTTGATACGAACAAACATTTGTGAAAAGGCACATCTTCATGTGATAAGTACGTGTCATATAGCACATTTATGAATCAGTAGAAGGATACTCGATAAAAACATTGAGCAATTTGTATTGGTTTTAACATTCCTTCAAAATATTTCTAAATGTATATTGTAATGTGTAAGCCAGGGTAAATGTTTATAATGGACCAAGAGAAATTTGTAAATGAGGTAACATGTGCTTTCTGATTTTCTTTTCAAAACATAGGTATGGGGTTACAGGAAGGGAGTGTATTTTGAGTCACATGTTGCTTTGAAATATTTAGAATAAAATCCTGAACCTGAAAATAATTTGTCTTCTGGCAGACCATCTCACTATCATATTCATCTGCTCTTCAGTGGTTTCAGAAAATGAAGAATATGAGAAACACATGCATTTTGTAGGTGAGTGCCTAGAAATGTTTCAGAGTGATCGCAGTGGTATGGAAGTAGGTACAAATGTCACAAAAAATTATATTTAGTTCCAGCAAATAGGTATCCAAGCTTAGCATTACAACTTACCACACCTGGTTTTGAATATGACATGAATTATGAATATTAGAAATGGGAGATCTACCTCTTTATTTTGCTATTTTACAGTTCTTTAATTTGAAGACTGTTCTATTTTTCAACTCACAGATCAAACTATATCTCTCCATAGAACTGGAAAAGGTTAAACAAGGCCATAAACAGGTGCTTAGTGCTTCCTTTTTTCCCCATATTTCTGTTAATGTTTGTGTCTATAGTGTAGTGTTGGGAGGAGTTATCATAAATCTTCAGACACCCTTCTTTCCAAGTTGATTCAGAATTTATGTTCATTTGCCTCTAATGAGATGATTAGAGCTGAATAAGATCAGATTTAATCTGCAGTTAAACTGTGAAGTTATTTTTCCCGCAAAATGAGGTTATAAAACCAACATCAAGCTTAAACTGCTATGTGCAATTTTTTCCTCCTTTTATTTATTTTTTTTTTTTTGACGTATTATACAATTGCAAAACAAGGCATCTACTTGAACATGGCAGATACTGACATCTGGTTTGTTGCTACTTCTAAACTACACCAGTTGAACTAGAACTGTGTAAGTACGCTATTCAGACAGTTGTTTTACGTCCAATAGCTGGCAAATGTATCTTAGTATTAATTCCCTTTCTATGGATGGGAACTAATTTCAAATCATATAAAATTTTAGATATTCCTACCTCTTATTTATCAAATGTGTGTTAGTCAGTTACTTAGGTCAAGTGCTTTCATAAAAGAGTCCCACTACTGACGCTGACTTCTTGATTCTCTGTTTACCTCCTATTAATCAAGGGTTTCATGACAGATTAACACAATTGAGTCATACCAGCTCTTCCTGCCTGTAAACTATATCTTAAGAGCAGCAGATGCTGTTCACCAAATTCAAATACGATCACATGGTGAAGGTCTTTGCCTTCAGGATTAGATTTTCATCTATGACTTTTAAATGAAATAGCCGGGAACCATTGTAATAGTAATGATAGACGTATACACAGGTTTTTGGTAAAGATGGTTTAAGCTGCTAGGAATCATGAATTTATTGTGCTTTATACACACGTGATACTATATCTAACAGTCCAAAAAAGGAGAGTGTACATCAGAAACAGTACTCTTTCAGAGCAAGAGACAGATTTTACCATCTTTCTGAAGCCAAGCTTGCACTCACATTGTGACACCCTAATAGCTTTAAAAGCACAATGACTTTATTGTTCAGACAACTCATAAAACCTGGCCATCAAATCACAATCCATTGAATTCATGTGAATTCTCCGTAGTATAGACTGCCAGTGTATCAGTCTTTGCTAGAACAGCTGATTGCAAGGTAAAGATGAAAAGAAATCATGGTCTTCACAAATGGACATTAATGAAATAACCCAAAGTAACTATATTTAATGCTATCCTTTTTGAAACATTTCCATCATATTATATTTAGAAGCATATAGAAATTGTATACTATAGCTTACCCAGTGAAATATTATTAGCTTTCATATCTATAACTTTTATTGTTTTATCTTTGACAAACTCTGAAATAGTACACTGGTGACATTTTTAGAAATTAGCCTTCTGCGTTTAAAGTCTACTCGTCATTTTTATCTATCATTGTTCAGGAAATGTCACATTGATTTTAGCCTCTTTGCAATAAATGGTAACATCCAAAAAAACCCAAATAATAGCCTGACACTTCAAAATCAGCTGCCACTCTTGGACAGAGCAAAAATAAATAAAAGGACAATTTTCTTGAAAGACAGGAGAGAGAGAGAAAAAAAAGATCCTAAGAGTGAAAGAGAGAAAGGAAGCTTTATCTCTTTCTGGCAACGCTGACAACCAAAATAACAGGAATCATAACTATTTTTTTCCTCTCCCACCAGTGTTATAGGAATAGCAATTGCTGATCAATGAAAATGTTTGCAAACATGTCTTAAGTGTATTAGTCTTAAATTCTTCTACGTATGAAGGAAATGGGAAGAAAGATGAAAAATGCAGACTATATGTCCTCTTTTCCCAGCCCCAGTAGTGTGTTAACAGAGACTTTAAACTAAAACCCTGGCCTTCCTGAATCTTGCAGGAATTTTTGCCAGTGACCTCACCATCTCCATTAGTTCTCACATAATGTCAGTCAGTGTGTGCTGGCCATTCAGAGAAGATGGACCATTCAAAGAAGATGGGGCTGAACCAAGAGGTTCTCTAGCAGCTGGGCTTGTCCCAAGACTCAGTGATGTTACTGCAGGTTTATTTTTGGTGGTATTGAATGGCGGATCAGCTATCCTTACCCACACCCAGATTGGTAGAGTAAAGGGAAAGTAGAGGGATGAGGGCCTAAAATAACAACAAAAGATTTGGGTGTCCAGACGTACACAGGTGATAATGGTAGAAGTGTCTAAAGAGTTTCAAAATTTCAGAAGTCCAAGGCAGTTTAGGAAGGAAATTACCTAAGAAATATTGTCTGAGGCATATGGAAAGGGACAGAACATGTTTGCTAATTATATTCGCAACCAATTATCTAGCAGAAAAATCAGGATATTTTTGTTTGTATATTTTTAGAAAATGCAGATTATGTCAGTGGAGAAGAAAATCCACTGAGTTTTTAGTCTGCTGTTTGGATTTTTTAAAACCTTTAGAAACCTTTCTCCATTATCATAAGCACTTATTTGCCTCACAATATGTCACAGTGTTCACTATAACAATTTGCTTCTTCAGCCAAAAATCTAAATTTTCCCCATCACTTAGGTCCCACCCAGTCCCCTATTTCCTCCTGCTTACCAATCAGAAAAAGAGCAGCTTAAGCATTAGTTAACTCAATTTTATAAATACTAGGTGGCTATCTGGTCTAAACACTCTTTTGGGAAAGAAAGAAGAGGAAGAGAAAACAGTTAAACATGCAGACAGTATGATCAAATCTGCTGTCTTTTCTTAGCAAACTTGGGAATAATTTCCACTAAGACACAAATATGATTTCAATTTAGCATTTCATCCTTACTCAGCAAAGCAGTAAACATCCACTTAATTTTAAGCAAGTGCTTATATCCTATTCCAGTGGCACTTAATCAGGCACTAAAGTTAAGTATGTGTTTAAATGCTTTGATGATTTGAAGCCTAAACAAAGAGCAAAGTAATGACTTACTGAGATTACACTGTGCCAGGAATAATGCTTACTGAAGAAGGGACATGATGGTACATCTCAAGCCATTTCATGGTGAAAGGAGGGGCTTTGGATAGCTTATGTCATTTTCTACAGCCTTTCACCATCATTAAAACAATGAGTAACAATAAAGAAAGAAAAAATATCCTTGAGAAAAATTCAAAGCTATAAATAAATAATGAGGCATACAATATTTTAATCTATAATCACAGTTTATGAGGGTAGTGGAGACTGTGGTACAGATGTATTCATCTGTGATGTACATGAAGAGTAAGGCAACATCGTAAACAATGAGCCTATAAAACAGGATCATAACAGGAAGGAAGCTATAATGTACAAATTATTAAGATTGGGAAATAACACTGCAAGGTTTTGTTTGGGTTTTTTTTTCTTTTCTTAAATTGAGCATTGTGTGTATAGCAAAGAGATATTTTCTCTCCACCACTGATAAAATGAGTTTTTAACAGTTCCTATGTGAAAAGAATATTTAGGCAAGTATTTTGTGGTAACAGGTAATGTCTGTACCTCCTACTCAGTTCAGTAATGAAACAGTTAATTTTAAAATCCAAATGTATTTTATACTGATGAAGAAACAGCTGTATGAGGTATGCTTGTATCTGCAGGACAGTAACACCTTGACTGGTCTACTGTCAATCCTTAAGTTACAGCTTGAGGATATTGAAGAAACATATTGTTGAAAATGAGAATTTCAAAAGTACTGAATAAAGGATAAAAACGCTTAAAAAAGTGACATAAACATTCAGGTTCAGGGCATAAGCTAGTCAGTAACTGGAAGGGTTAGCGTGAGTTTACGTGGTTTGGCTGTTCCACCAGCCTTTGCTAAAGAATATCTTGCTCCCTTGAACCCACGAGTGACTGACACTTGATGGGCTAGGTAAACACTGACAGAGATCTGTAAAATCAATATAACAATGCTCTGTTTTCCAAAGTGTTTGATGTCTTCAGACCAGAGTACCAAAATAATGCACTGCAGAGTCCAATTGAAATAGCATGTAAATTTTGTTATATGTACCTAGATGCATATGACTGCCCCTTCATTCCTGTGAGAAAGTGCAGTTTGCCTTTATTATATCATATATCCTATTATTCTTCCTTTCTCTCAGGAAGGATCAGAAGCATAACCACTTTTGAACTCACAGTTAGAATCTGTTCTCAGTGAGTGGGCCTTAAAAAGTTTCACAGCATTTAATTTAAAAAGAAAAAAAGAAAAGAAACAAGCTAACAAAAGAGGAGAAATCTTGGTATGGACAAGATCACTGAGGCATACATTGTCTCTTCCTTTAGTTTTATGTTGCACTCATAAGAACAGAGGTCCCATATTTGAGACCATCCTATGCTACCATACTAATTAACGTTAGAAAGTTAAGAGCATTTGAAACTGTCAGGCATCTTGTCTGTGTGCTTTTTCCCTTCATATATTGCTGGTATTCATACGGGAAGCAAATGAAGCTTCAGAACTATCAGATTCCTTCTTGAATATCTCATGGAGGCTCAAACTTCATAAAGGAATTATCTTAATCATATCATTAAAGGAAAGGGCTTGAAATATGATCTCAGATGATAACTCTGATGGAGAGAAGTATAGCATAAATTTCTTGGTACTCAAGCCTTGGAAATTACAGCCATGACTCCATATCTCAGGCTCTGGAAGGAATAATAATTTCTATTTGGCAATTTATCAAGGTGAGGGTTCCACTGGAGGGAACATCGTATTCAGTTTGGGAGCTGAAGTTGCAAAACTAGTGGGATATTAAATAACAGCACAAAGCAGGAGAGGTACACAAGGAAAGTGATGGAACAAATCTGCAGTAAAAGTTAAGAACTCATAACAACTTAGCAAACCAACCTTCTTTTTCAGTTATTACCTTTAAGGTTCATCAGCAGACAAATCTTTCTAGCATGCTGACCGAGCTCAGCCGCTACTAGCCGAACCATAAGCAGAAAATAAAGCCTGGAAAAGTACAATAGCTGTTGTACATCTTTCTAGACCTATATATGGGTTTTCTGGATATAACTCCTGCATTTGTCGCTTTTGAATATATTGTAATAGAATATTTAATTTTCTGTCGAGAATTGTGTCAGTAGCTGTAGAGTCAAAATTAGATATGTGATTAAGAGCATGCATTCCCTATTGCAAGCAACAGGAACAGTTACTTTAGAAAATTACTACCCATGTTTAACACACAGGACCTGATTCCTATTTCACAGAAAATATGAATTTGGATAACTTAGATTTCCTTATATCTCCTGTTTCAGCTGTCATCTGAAAGACAGAAGGAATATATACATGGTCTGCAACCTGAAGAATTTGTCTCATTTAACAGACAACTTTCATGCAGACTCATTAGCTTAGTTACCCCTTACATCAAAGGTAAAGGGATCATTGCTCTCAGGTTCCTCTAGAGAATCTGGAGAAGCCTCTGAGCAGCCTATTCAAAGTGAATTTAGAGTTCATAGGAAATTGGACTAGATGACCTCCTGTGGTCTCTTCCAACCTAAACTGTTCAGTGATTCTATTCATCTGGTCTGCTTTGGATATCTACTTTAGGATATGGTGACTTTCCTTATGGAAGTGTATATTTCCATTGTTTATAAATGGAACCTGTTGTGCCCAGCTCAACTACAGACATCTCCTCTGGTTGGATGAATATCATCCCATGACTCAACAAGAGTTCAATAATTTCTTTATATATGGTAAGCCACTGCTTATGTGAACATAAAGAACATATTAAAATGCATATATATCAGTTTGAAAAGCTGTATAATGAAGATAAGTCTACATTTTTTGTTCACGTTAATTTAGGCAGGGCATGTCTTCTTTACTATGCCTAGCACATTGAGGTTTCAGTGGTAATATCTTGTGGAAGACTCATGTTAACTAAGCTAATAATCAATTAAACAAATTTGAATAGCATGTTATATATGTGACATTGGATCACCTGGACAAGAATGCCTTAAAACTCTGCAGTGGATAGCTGAAACAGAGGGAGGAATAACACAGTAAATTTATCATTGCATTAATACATTTAGTTCGCAAATTTCCTGAATATTTGTTTAGTCTTGAGGATAGTCAGTGCAATTCCCAGACTGATACATGAATTACTGTAAAAATGTTTAGGCAGTGTCATGCTTTATGAACCAGACCCCTGGGCTGTTCAGTATGGGTTAAACCAAGGACAGACTCTTTTTCATGAGAGAGATATTAAGGTATCTATTATGAACCCCTGACTATCAAATTACTCACTGTTTGTCATACCATTTTTAATTTACATGGTGCAAGGGGCTTAAATGTCAGCATCTCTGTTATAACTTAGACTCCAGTGTCTTTAATTAATGTTTCATGTTCATGTTATGGTTATTTAGAATTTGCTGAAACCCCAAGAGTCATAAATTTCTTTTACAGGTCTTTGTGGTATGAACTTTAACAAAACAGCTATAAAGAGGTAATAGGAATGAACAGCACATCACATAAAGCACAGCAAAGAAGGAGGAAAGGTGGGAAAAAACTCCAGACAGATTAAAAGATTTCATCTTTTGTAGAACGGTATTTGTGGTTATTTTGTTATTTTCTTCAGAAACAGGGAGGTGAAGAGTAAGTGAGAAGTAAATTTTGCACAAGATGTTTCATGTAGCTTTTTTCCTTTTTTCCTTATTCACACTGGGATTAAATTCATATTTCTGAGAAATGTCTGGCTAACTAAATGTGAAAGGAGTCCATCTACTTACATGCAATATTCCTGTGTTTATTAACCTGATGTCTTCATGCATGTCTGGACTCCTTTAGTTAGTCATATATTCTATTAATTTAGTCATACAACTAC
This sequence comes from Psilopsiagon aurifrons, assembly GCA_025447955.1. Lineage (NCBI taxonomy): Eukaryota > Metazoa > Chordata > Aves > Psittaciformes > Psittacidae > Psilopsiagon > Psilopsiagon aurifrons. Next base: position 24,777 of record JAOEHY010008776.1, read on the forward strand.
GAAGAACAAAATGAGGTTGAGTGTGGGGAAATTCTCTCTCTTGGTTTTCATCTGTGAACATGGGGGCACATTACAGAGCAAGATTAAACTTGGGACCCTAAAAAAGTCAATGAAGCAATATAAGTGGTAGTAGAAGACACTCAGCTTTCAAATGCAGCTTCCTTAGGTCAGCAGTGAGCTTGACTCTCTGTTCTTGGTTCAGATAGTGTCTTATTTTCTTCTGAATCACACTTGTAATCAACAAAAGTTTAAGTAGGAAACTGTAATCAGGAATATATTATATATTTAACATATAGGAAACTATAAATGGACTTCAGAATATGAAAGAGCTGTTATGAAATGTGTATCAAAAGTAAATTGAAAACCACTACAGTATGACTAAGAAAAGTAGTACCAAAGGTTTAACAGATTGAAATTGAGGCTGATAAATTCTCATATCAATGAGGAAAATGGTTTCTTGTCAAGATTAAGTTAAAAAAGAAAGAAATATTGGTAGACCTATCTAAAGTTCAGTGCTGGATTATGAGAACCATTTGAGAGACGTTTAAAAAGCTGTACAGGTTTTCTGCTAACACAGAAAGCAAAGATGGAATTGTATTTCCCAAAAATTCAGAGACTTACATCTCCAATGAAATACCAAAAGTTACTCTGAACCAGTCTAGGGTTTAAGAGCATGGTAAGTCTCATAATGGATGCATTTATGTATGTGTGTTAAGACAGAAAAAGGACAGGAATAAACTGTTATGTCTTTGTCAAAATCATATAATTGCAGAAAGGTTTGGATTGCAAAGGAATTTAAGATCATCTAGTTTCAACCCCCTACCATGGGCAGGGACACCTCAGACTAGATTGTGTCACCCAAGGCTCTGTCTAGGCTGGCCTTGAGCAGTGCCAGGGATGGAGCATTTATTACTTCTTTGAGCATCGTTTTCCAGTGCCTCACCATTCTCACAGTAAAGAACTTCTTCCTTATACCGAACCTGAACTTCCCGTATTTATGCTAAACCCATCACCCCTTGTCCTATCACTACAGCCACATGTACTTTAAAGATCTCTAGGTTGTCTTCAGAATAAAGAAGAAATTCTGTGCTACTCCGAACTTACCTGTTCCGGTTAAACTTTGTGAGAAAGGAGCTGAAATAAAAGAAAAGACTGAACAGAAAGAGTTATCCTGGCCCATGCACAGCCATTATCTATCAAAGTGATTGTAATTTCTCAGTGTCTTCAAGAGCACCCATAATATATGAATGAGCAGCACTGCCCTCCTCCCGCCAGCTCTGTCCATCCTGGCCTAGCCTTGCTGCAACTCAAAGACTGAAGAATAGTCTGTGGTTTTAGCATACTTTGCCTGCTTAACTGCAAATACAGATGTGTGTGAATTATTGCAATTGTATAAATAGGGCCTCTTCTGGCTATTAAGCTGAAATTAAACATTTATGTCATAATTGAAATGATGCAATCTAGTATGATAAAACACAACAGTCAAGAAAACTCTGAGCTCATAAGCTGTGGTACAGAAATGTCCCAAGCAGTATGCTGAGTTCAGGAGATGAATATTTACTCCCCTCAGATCTGGGAAACAACTGACCACTGCATTGCAGATTTGGCCTGGAATTTATATGGAGTTCTAGCTAGGTGAATGAATTTACAGGCTGTTGTTCTACTCAAATTCACACACATTCAAACCTTATTTTCATTTTCTCTGGGGCCACTATCACACAAATTATGGTAGGTTGAAAATGAAGGGAATTCCTTGCTGGAGCTTGGGGCTTCTCAGCTGAAGTGATTTTCTTTCAGTCCCCACTGACCGTTTGACTTCTCTGATTACTGGTTCTGTCACAAATACCACCTCAGCAGCTGGGGCACTGCTCTCTATCTGGAATCACAGCCCAGCTATGTAGGTTCCCTTTTTCATGGGGATCTGTGTGCAACATGTGTTTGGCAGAATGGAGCTTGAGATTAGATCAGAGAAGGCACACCTGAGTTTCTTGACTCATCCTTTTGTAAAGTGTGAGGTCCTGCATTTGGGCCACAACAACCCTGTGCACTGCTCCAGGCTTGGGGAAGAGTGGCTTGAAAGCTACTCATGGAAAGAGACCTGAGGGTGCTGACTGATGAGGCTTAACATGAGCAGCTTGTGCCCAGACAGCCAAGAAGCCAACAGCATCCTGGCCTGTACCAGCAATAGTGTCAGCAGGACCAGGGCAGTGATCATTCCCCTGCACTGGGCACTGGTGAGGATGAATCTTGAATCCTGTGTTGAGCTCTGGGCCCCTCACTACAAGAGAGACATTGAGGTGCTGGAGCAGGGCCAGAGAAGAGCAACAGAGCTGGTGAAGAGCCTGGAGCACAGTGCGATGGGGAATGGCTGAGGGACCTGGGGGATTTAGTCTGAGTAAAAAGAGGTTGAGTGGAAATGCTTTCACTCTCTACAACTCCTGACAAGAGGATGGAGACAGGTGGGGTCAGTCTCTTCTCCCATGTAACGAGTCGTAGGCAAGAAGAAATTGCCTCAAGTTGCACCAGGGAGGTCTTAGACTGGATATTAGGAAAACATTCTTCACTGAGAGGGTTATCAAACTTTGGAATAGGCTGCACAGGGCAGTGGTGAAGTCACCATCCTTAGGAGTATTCAAAAAAATATGTGGATGAGACCCTCAGTGACATGGTTTAGTGGTAACTCCGGCAGTCCTTGGGTAAAGGTAGGTCTTGATGATCTTAAACCTGGTTATCTTATGATTCTATAATTCTTACAAGAGATATGCTATTTATTTCTTTATTTAAGCTTATATTTGAAGTCCTCAAATATTTTGGGGATAGCTTCCTAAGTCACATACCACAGGTAGAAATGGAAGTTTCAGGGGACAGGCTTCGACAATCAGCTGAGGTTTCTGCATGTATCTTCAACCATTCCAGTGCAGCTACACTTATATGTATGTATATATGTATAAATATACATCAATTAGGAATATGATTCATACAAATCAACATTTCATGGCTGCTAATTATAAACTACACCACTGAAGTCAACACAGTTGCTCTAATGTGAAGTCTATTTGCAATTGATTGTTTAAAATTGCAGTAGAATTTTTGTAGATTTAAAAATATTGCATTTTGCTTCTAACTCTAATACATTTCCTACAAAGGATCCCTCCTTTCAGCAGTCACTGCCTAGAGATTCTGGGACATCTTTGGAGTTCTTTTGGCTCAAATGATATGAATATCCTTCTGCAGATTGCTTTCTTTTTTTTTTTTTTTTTTTTTTTTGTCACCCATTTTGGTCAAGTTTCAGTTAGTGACAAATGGAGTCATTTGATCTGCTCTCACCTTGTTCTAGGCTAGTACAAAAGCATTCAATCTCCCTTGTGTTGACTTTCCTGACAACAGCTTCCACTAAGTTCTCATTTCCCACACTCAACCTTATAAAACCTTGAGTATTTCCTGTTAATTGTATTTCCTCATGCAACAAACTGCAAATACTTCTCAGACTCTATAGGACAAAAAGCTCGGTCATAAACAGTTGCAAACACACTCCAAAGGGCTCCAGTGCTGCCTATAGAGACATCTGAGTATTCATAAGCATGATTGCTCAGTAATGGGACTCACTGCCTGGACAAAATTTGGGGTTTGGAGGAAGAAGGGAGAAATGTTGAAAGAAAAAACCTTTACAGGGTTTATGAAGAGTGGCTGGGGGCAGAGGAGATAAAAGTTGCCTTTTAAAAACAAAAAAAGCCATCCAAATGGAATTTCAATCTTGGTGTAAGGAGAAGAGGGGAAAAAAGGAAGAAAAATGAAAGAAGAAAAAAGGATTTCTTTTATTCTCTTCAGAATAGTTTAATACCAAAAGTATTTCTAGAGACTGCTACCATGCCTCAAGGGATTGCAAATGCCTTCAGTCATCATTCCCATCCATTGAAATGTACATTAGACAGTACAGAGAGAAAACTGGTGGAAGACAAAAATGAAACAAAACCAAACCAAAGCATAGCCCTTCAAAGAAAAGACTTTTTTTTTTTATTTTTTTTTTTTCCTGGAGTTCAAAGGAATGATGTGTCCCTAAAACAAACCAATTTTCTCTGCCTACATGCACCACACATATGCACACTTACAACCACACTAACACAGGCTTCTGGTCTTGTTGTAGGCATCCACTTTCCGAATAACCATCCCTGTAAGTAAACAAGCTGCTCTGACTGCAGCATAAAATGAGCTTAATAACAACTGAGATCAAAATGAGCCAAGATAATAAGGTATAATAGTGGGGGATCATTCCTAAGACTGTTTGCCCCTGAAGGGAGAATTATTATTATGACCTTGTACCACTGAGTGGGCATGTGCTCCTAGCTGGATCAAATGTAGGCCTTGGCAAAGCTCTCTGCCTGGAAATGTGGTTGCAGTATCTAGTTTTTAAGGCTACTGGAAGTGTTGCTATGGGCACTGAGGCACAGGAGCCAAATACAGGCGAAGGGAAATAATGAAAAATGCTGATTAGGAGCTCAGAGAAAGGAATGGAACATTTGCGCTCAACAATAAAATGTAATGCTCTGTTAATCTGTTTCTTGGCTGCCTGTACTCCATAGGCTTTTTAATATACTTTTTGTATATTACCATATAGGTTATTTAATACGTTTTTACTCTATAAGATGTTTAATATCCTCCTTTATTCCCTATTTAGCTACCTACATATACCCTTCTCGAAAAACCCACAGTCTTTTCAAATGCATTTGATTGAGTCTAGCATGCACTCATGCTCTTGGAAATATAAAGCAAAATCCCATGCTGACTGCTTGAGAGAGCAGATATTAATTTACAATCTTAGCTACGCTGTAGACCAAAGGAAATGTTTCATTCTATGAGAGCTTTCTTTTACGTCATCTGCCTTAGTAACCTTCAGCCTTTTCCCACTGACTGATGATAGTACCTACAATGTATTAACAGTGATGCCCAATACACTATGAACTTAATGAAAACAAACATAAAGCTTTCTGATTTCTATCATTTTCTCTTTAGACAATGGTGACATTGTCACAGTATGTCCCATCCCCAAATTTTTGTCACTGAAAGAAAGCCTATAGTTGACATGAAAATGCTCCTGAATCCACACTTAATTATTCAAAGAACAAAGGAATCTCTTGAAGTTGAATATCATCTTTTTAATCAGAACTGTTATGCACTTGCACACTGTACTGTTTGTGTTGTTGTGTGTTTTTTCTTCCACCCTGGAAAACTTTAATCTGTGACAGAGTCAATTTTGCATCTGAAAGTTTGTGCCCGCTCTAGCACATCTTTTATTATCTCCTTGGCCTTCCATGACAAGACTCCTAATCATTATGTTATAAAAATCCAGTGTTAAAAATAAATTATTAGATTGTTGGTTTTTTTTAACTGAACATATCGCAAGCTGAAGTAAAACCAGACCATAGCTCTCGACAAAACAACTGATGTTCACCCAAGCTGGGTGTCAGCCCACGGTTTTTAAATAAATAGAGTAGTATTACTTATTTTATATAAATACACATATACACTGTGTCATACAAATGCACATGTGTTTATATGATGTAAAGGCCACACAGCATGGTGCTGGGAAACTTAAACTGTCATTAAAGTAAAGGGACAAAGTTCTTCCTCTATCTTTAGCAAAACTTTAATTCTAGTACAAGGTTAGTTTTCAATAAACAGGGAAAAACTAGTGAGAACAGATGGTTTCAACCCTATCTATGTCATTAAAAATGGAAGGAATTTTACTTCTTGCTCAGTAGTGTTTCATATTAAATGAGGCAGTCTTGGAAAATAAAGTTAGATGTACACTTTGTGAGGGTTTTAAGCAAAAATTCACCTAATGTTTCTTCTACTCTGACATGTTTTAGTCATAAACTGCTGAAGCATACCACCCATTAATATGCAGATCTACGTGAATTCCTCCTAATTCTCCTGAGCTGAAGATCTGGTCCAGTAGCATTTCGCACCTGCATAAATTGTGCTGGAAAATTATTCTATTAAATTACACCAGAATCAAGACCTTTGGAGCTATAAATAAGGAAGGGCAAAGAAGAAGAAGCAGGAAGAGGAAGCTAGAAACATGCAGATGGAAGAAAACCTCATTTGTTCTTCTGAGCAGATGTGCATGTGTGGAAACAGAAATAATAACCTGTTTAGCTAATCTAGCCTTGGAAACATGAAGCTCTATAGATTATGCATGAAGACAAAACCTGATACTTTTCCAGAGGAATGAGGTTGTTTTAGCCATTTAGCATTCGCAGGGCCATATTGAGAACACTTAAAACCCTATTCTCCTCAAATACTTAACTAGCTTCCTTCCACAACCATTTTGACCAGGGAGGGGAGATAGGGGAAGGGACAGAGGGGAAGGCGAGACACACAAATGCCATGCAATGTCACTATCCAGTGGTGCCGATTTAATCTCGCTGCTTAAAGCCATTGATTTGATTTAGGATGGCAGTTGTTAAGAGCAGAAGGAGCTGCTGGCACACACCGCAGCCCTCTCAGCCAGCCTCACTTTCCAACTGTCCTGAATATTTAAAAAAAAATGGGGAGGGGGAAGAGGGACTGAAAGAGAGAGAAAGGGAGATTCAAAGAGCAAGTCTACTGAAGAGTAGTGGCCGCAGCTCACTCGGAGGAATTCCATTAAATGAACTCATCCGTCATCTTGCCTTTTATTGATGAGTGGCATTGCTTGGCGGCGAGTGACATGGCAGAACAAATAGCATCAGAGCCCTGGCTTCCTCTTCCATTGCACACAGAGACACACAGGCCCCAAAACAATGAGTCATTACTTATTACATCCATTATTAACTCAGCTCAGGCTCATTAGGCATGGAAATTGAGGAGGGGAAAAAAAAAGACATAAAAAGCCAGGAGCTAAGTAACACTGAGTACCTACATATTTAGGGAAATGATGGGGTGAGAGAGGGAGAGAGAAGGGCAGTTAAAATCTGCTACTCAACATTTGTGACGTTGTCAGATCCTTAGGGTCATGGGTAGTTGATCATATGTTTTTCTTTTTCTGACATGATTTCATTGAGGACTGTGCTTTAAAGCAACAAGGCCAAAATGAGAACGTAAGAACTACATCACTGACTACTGCAAGACCTTCAGAATAAAGTTTATCAAGAGTGATATGATTTCATTAGAGAAACTTCAGGTAGACACAATAAAAAAATACAAAAAATTGAGCTACTAGAATAATAAGTCAAATGCAAGCATATTATTTTTTTTTTTTTGAGAGAACTGAATTGGAATTCTTGTGTGCCATTCTGTCTGTGGCACTGTATTAATTTCATTTAACACTGGTTGTCTCAGAGTTAGATAGCTAGCCTAAACTAGTGTCTTGTCCAAATTTCCTTCACAGACAAGGGGGAGGAATAAATTCTTCCCTGGATGACTCACCCAATCTTTAAAAAAAAAAAAAAAAAAGAAAAAAGATGTTTAAAGCAGATTAAATTGACTGCTGTGTGGAAAGTTGATACCTCTCCTTTTATTATCAAGGAAGCCTAGATGACCAGGTTTGATGGAGCGTATAACTTGTAGAGAGTTAAAGTTGCATGAAGTGAGTCTGACTGTAGTTATCTTAAGTCATGTTTGACGACAACAGCAACTGCTTCCTGAACCTGACTGAAAACAGGATTTTTTTTCCATTTCCTTGACTACACAGGTTTAGAAACATTTCCTGAAATGACTCCATTCATTTAAAACCAAACAAATAAAACAAGCAAACAAACAAATAAACAAAGAAAAGATTTAGAAAAAAGTGTGGAACTACTTTTGAGCCAATGGAGGATGGATGAAATACAGAATACAGATAGGATTAAAATGGGATTAAGTGGGTCCAAAAAAACCAAATAGGAGTGTGGAACCCTTCAAATAAAATGAGACACCAGTAAAGCAATTCCAACAAAAGCAAGACTGTCTGAATCAGTTTAGACACCAGTTTAGTTAAAATGAAAATTACCCTGAATGGGTGTAGCAGAATTAATTTGTTTCAAATTTCAATTTCTCTGAACTTCAGTAAACTCTACTAACCTTTCTTGTCCAGATTTCACCTTTTTCACTGCCCATTGGTTTGATGAGATAAAAGCAGAGGCTACTGAATTATTGAGAAAGACTACCGATATTCCAAGGATTTGCCAAGTTTGGGGGGTAAATCTTGAAAATTCTTGAGAGTCCCATCAGCCTGTGAAGCAAACAGACACTGGTGGCAGTCTGGTGTTCACATCCAAGCACAGAGGTACAGGTTGATTTTTGAACCCCTGCCGTACTTCCTAAAATTATTTGCCATGGGAGAGGGATTAAGTTTTACATTATGAATACAACTAAAGCAAATGACATTAAAACTTGGTATGTATAAGTAGTTATACTTTCAACACAAGAAACAGAAACAGCTACTTGCAAGAATTTCTGAAGTCGGGTATTTCAAAATGGCCAACTTCTTTTGTTGGACATACAGACCTGCTGTATGATTCACCTCTTGTAACTCCTGATTTACATGCATTGATAATAGGAGGTGGATATTTTGAGAAGTACTTGCTCATTTATCTCCTCTGGAGGTTTGATGAGAGCAGGCAGTAGCAGGGAGTAGAGTAAGATTCCTTCCAAGTTCATCTTGGCAAGAACATATGTATTAAAGGCTCTTCTGCTAATTAATTCTGAAAAGATGCATAAAAGAAAGTTGTGTTGCTTGACAGCTGACCTAAATATCTTAGTGTCGGGGTTGGTTAGCACATGCCGCTGATCATGTTCTTACAGCTCAGATGCACAAGTTGCAGCTTGTATAGAGTTAGAGGAAATTGGAAAAAAAAAGATATGTGTCCTCCTTAATATGGGAATTCAGCTGAAGATTCTCTGCATTTTTCCCATCCCTCTACAGAAGTAGTTAACGTATTCACAGGGTTGTTTTGTTTTTTTTTTTTTTTTTTTTTAAAAAAAAAACTTATTTCATTAAACAGAATGGAAATCATCTCACTCATTTTCTTCTCTTTTCCCTTTATTCCCATTTTAACTTTTGCTGTCCTTTATGAAAAGTAATCCAAGTAATGGAAAACAAGAGAAATCAAAGTTTCAAGGAGAGGAGATAAATCTTTACTTGGCCTGTTGAATTATGACGGGTTTCATTCATGCATACAACAAAGACAGTATTCTTACATCAAAAATATTTTAAATAAGTATTTGTAATGCCTATATATTTGCACTAGAATAATAAATTTTACCTTTAATCTCAGAAAGCACCATTTCTCAGAGAGGTTCTTTCAGAGAAGAGATAAGGAGGAAAGGATATTAATTGCACCAGATGATACAGTCAAATGTCCACAATTATTCTACCTTTCATGGAACAGAGAGGAAAATGTAAGAGATATACCCAGTTTTATCTGGATCTGTGGCACCCATAAGAGTAGATGAAATCATCAGTTGTGTTTTGCCAATGATTCAGAATGTGTTAAAAAACAAGGAAAAAAATTGACGCATTCACATGGTTTATTTTTCTCCGATTAATTCTAAGGCATCTGATTGGAACATTAAAAAGCATTCTTTCTGTAAATATATAACCATTAAAAAGAAAAATCATAGATAGTCTTGGCAAGCTATCTACCTTCCCAAAATCTATGAAAATTGTATCAGTTCATTTAGAAGCTCAAGAGCTTCAGATCTCTTCAAGTGAATGAGTTTCTCTGGATGCTTGGCAATGTCTCTAACACTAGTCTCATTTGCCACCTCTGGAACCTACTGTGGGAAATCATTGCTCATAACTTACAGAACCACAGCACAATCCACAGGAGCCTTATGTGGTTGCTTTGGAGGATCATCTTCTCTCATTCAGAGTACTTTGTCTCTGAGGATCCAGTCTTGCAATGAGCTTTAATTATTCATCAGCTTTCACTTCAGCTGAGCCTTTTTCAGGGCCAGGCCTAGGGCTGGGAATCATTTCACCTAGTGTTATGTGTCTGCAGAGTAAAAATGCAAGTGACTCCATACTTCAATCTCTCTTTCTATTAATAAAGAGAAATTGGAACATTTAGGACACAATTCAATGAAGTATTTTTTGACTTGCACCTTAGGATTAGATGAATTGTGCCTTAAATGTGCTTGGCTCTCCATCAATTACAGAGACTCAAGTGACTGGCTCAGATGTCAACAGCTACATTTGGGCAGATGAATCTCACCCAGGGGGCTTACATTTCATTTAATGACTTTGCATTTAGGTACCAGAGACAAGACACACAAAAAAAATGCAGTCAAAGAATTATAATCTCCCCCTGCTTGTGGTACAGTGGTATTTTGTGCTAATGTTTTGCAACTGTGCTCAACATTTCCTTCTTTGCAATGTCTGCAGTAGTGAGGAGGCTGGAGGTGTCATATCAGCCTGTCTCAATTCTATCAGCAGATGTCATAGCGGGAGAAATCCTAATTCGGTACAATATGCCAGTAGCTGAGGTTAGCTCAGCAGCAGCAGCTAAAAGACAGATGTAAAATCAGTTGCTGATGATTTTACATCAGAGGAGTGAATGTAAAATCAATGAGAAGTTTTAAAGTGGGGAATGGCCTAAATTTAACATGGGAAATTAAGTCAAATGTTTATTTTAGCAAATGGAAAGGTTTTTTCCTCACTTAGTCTAAGACTATGATTAGCAGAGTGCTAGAAACTAAGAACATTTTAACAGAAGCTTGCTTTAAGCACATCTTCCTGGTAGCAAAAACATACTTTACATTTCACTGAATGTTCACTGACTCAAACAGTCTTGGACGTTACAGGCAACAAAATATGCAATGGTAGCTGAAAATGGTGTTGCTTTAGGGGAAGTCACTGGACAGCATTTGGGAAAATAAGATAAACTATTTTCCAACAAGGAAATTTTAATTATTTTTCTTCATTTGATTATATTAGCAAGTTTCATTTATAAAAATTTTCATTTTTCCCCCCAAATTTTAATCTTCTTCTTTCCTCTTCCCTTCTTTTTTCTATTCCACTTGGTCTTTATTTTTAGGATGGAGGAAGAGTGGGGAAATAAGAAGAAAGAATAAGAGGAGCAAAAGGAAAATCAGTTGGAAATGAACTGAAATGGAGAAGAAACATTACAGCACAAATCTTTTCCTTTCCTTTGCTTTTTCCTTTCTCAACTTCATTTGAAAAAAAAAAAAAAAAAAAGAATGAAAAATTTAAAGAAGCCAGCTTCTAATAGGAAATATTATGAACTTGAATTTCTCTTAGCTCTGTTGCTGCTCAGTAAAGTTAAGCACATGCTAGACTTTAATTGTGTACTTCTAAGGAAGTCCCAATGAAACATTCATGTTAATGCAGAAAGGTCCTTGAAACTTTTGCATTTAGAATGTTTGCACATATATCTCCAAGTAAATATATGTGCAAACATTCTAAATTTTTCCAAGTAAATAGATGTGCACTTAAGTGTTTTGGTGCATAGGCACCCCTTCATAATGTTTAAGATTCTGTGCTGATACTTCTGCTGTATAAAATATCCCTCTCTGAATCCCGTCCCAGAAATGCCCGTGTATCAGTCTCCTTTCCAAGATGTGTGATCAGATGTTAGCTGGTAGACTGCAGTTTAAATATCTGCAGTGCCATGGCATTTTTTTTCATCAGCCAATTTCTTTCTGTGTTTTGAAGAAGTTTAATTTTGGAAGATGTCTTCGTTTCTCACATTTTAATATTGCCCTTTAACTCAGAAAAAATGGGAAGTACATCTGCACAAAAATTCACAAACATAGGCACCTATAGAGGTGTAGATACATATATAATATGTGCATACAAGCTGGGGGTCTGGCATCTGCCTGCACTGTTGATATTAGAAGCCAGAATTGCTTTCTATTGTTACTAGTTTTCTAATCCTGTACTCCCTGACAGTATGTTTCAACTCACATTGTTTTAAAACTAGGTGATTAAACTAAACTGATTGTTTTCAGACAGTTGAGAGTCATGCTAAGCAACTACTGAGGTTCAGACAAAAATTGCCACACTTATAAAAGACACTTGGTTTTGTGTGGGATAAAGCATCTTCTGAAAATATCTGCTCGAATATTTCTCCTTTGCCCAGCTAGCTCTGTGCCCATTTCTGTCTTCACTCTCCCATAGCTACACACATGCTTAACTCCTAGATAGCAAAAAGGAAGGGATACTACTCATTCCATTTACACAGGTGCATTATTTTAAAGCATTTTTCCAGGGAAAGGTAAGGGGGTTTTACCAGCCGATTTCTGGTAATGAAAGAACCCATATTAGTATCCATTTTAAAAGTCAAGCATAAAAAGAAGTATTTTGAAATTCTTCTGCATAAAAATTACTATGTTCCAAATCCTGGAGGTTTAGAATTCTGTAGGGAATCTGCAACAGTGAATGAACTCTACACTGTATTATTGAGTTTTTGCATGAGATAAAATATTTAGAGACAGAAGGAATACCAGAAGAAGTAGTTTTAAGACAGTATTTTAAACTAGCTTCATATATAGAAAATTTTAAAAGCACAGCAAGGTGAATTAAATATATCATGTTATTCATAAGAGTGAAAAAAGAATATGTGACAAATATAAGACTGTTTTCAAAATTTAAAGAATTATGAACATTCAAACAAGCCTGCATGACATTGCGCATTGAAATTATTCAAGATCTTCTTTTAATCGGATCCTCCATATTCAGTCCTGTAAAGAACATACAATGTCTGTCTGGTATGTGTTATCAATTCGTTTGTTCCTTATCAAGATTTACATTTCTTCCCCAGAATGAAAATAAGGTGATCTCTCTAACTGACTATTTTAAGATTCCAATTTTGGATGTGACAGCAATGTGTTTATTGTGTCTAAAGATATGCTAACCGCTTTACCTGTAACTCTATAGTCTACTATGTTTTTGTTTGTGTTATTCGGTTAAGGGCTAACCCAGAGCCCTTTGAAGTCCATGGAAATTTTTCATTGACTTCAAAGGGATTTTAGTTCAGACTCTTATCCTTAAACACTGAATAGATTAACAACTGATTTGTGGATAGTTGGCAATGCCAAAAGAAAGGGGTGAAAGACATAATTTACAATGTTATATATCTGGCAAATACTATTTGATCATCTTCTATTGATATGTGTACTAATACTAAACCAGCACCACAATGGCATATGTACACTAGTCGGCTGCCAGAACAGTGTAGGAGAAAAGTAGTGCTCTACATATGGAAATATTTAATGATATCCTTGTATTTTACATGCAGCTTCACCTAAGCCTATTCCAAGAGTGATGCCACTGGAGTATTCAAGGATGCACAAGCATTTCCTAGGCAGAAGTTCTTTCCCAGATGTTCAGTTTGACCTGGGGCAACTCAATCAAAGTCTGTAAGGTTTCCAACATTTCTAGTGGGGATTTATTTTTAAAAATGTGGCATATGGATTTTTCTGGCAATAATGAAAAATAGCTGTGCACACTCCATTAAATAAAATGAGTCTGTAATCCTTAAAACTGTGCGAGTAACTGGAATTGGGAAGCTGGGAGCTGGTAAAAAGGAAACAGGTTCAGGGTGAAGAAGGAGAAGAGTTTCAGGGAGGACATTTGAATACCTAACCCATGCAGAATTTGGAAGAAATCATATGGAATATGTGGACTTAAAAGACTCAAACAACACAGCCATCCTGAAAGAATAGGTAGATGTAGCACAGTTTAACTAAGAAAAAAAAAAAAAAAAAAAGAAAAGAAAAAAGAAAAAATCAGATAAAAAATAGGAGTGATTTAATGAAACTATTTCAGTAAAGAACACTTTTTAAAAAAAAAAATTCTGCGGAATTCTCTATCTCAATCCTTTGCTGCTTAAAAGCATAAAATGCTGCTTTTGGTAATTAACTGTCTTGATTTGCTCTACAGAGACTTTCAAAGCAGGATGAGAAGCTTAAGAAATTCTAACTCCCTAAATTCAGTTCCAGTTTCAAAAAGCTTAAAATACCAATAGACCAAGCAGAGAGAAAAATGACTCTAAAATGCCCCTAGGCTTTCTCGTGGGACAGGACCTCTCCTTTTAGTTTGTGAAGCCTTTCACCCCGCCACAAACTGAGAATGTTGGGAGTCAGTAGAAACTTTTTCCCCATGATGCTCCAGGACGCCTGATCACAGAATGAAGAATGTCATCCACAACCACTTTTAATGTGTGAGATCCCCTGGATCTCAGCAGAACCATTCTTTTAAAGTGCATGTTCTTCTGCATCATTCTCTTTGTTCTTACAGAAAATATCTTCAAGAATCCTTGTTCCCTCCCTATGCTTTCTAACTTCAAAATAGTGATTCTGTCATATTTATGTATTAGGACAGGATTTCTTCTTATAGTGTGTTCTACTTGAACTTACATTTAGGAGGCATTTCTGCAACGACATGTGCAAGAACATGCTCTCCCTTATGAACAAATAACCATATACCTGTAATAGCTGCATGCACCTACACTGCTCTGTATATACTAAAGTAACTCCTTTCCCCTTGCTTAATAGATATGAATATTACTGAGTGCAGTTAGCACTTAGTAAATAATAAATAACAATAACAATAATAATCTAATTCCATCTAATGGAATAATTTGCTGTCTAATCGCAGCAGGAGGGAGTCCATTATGCCACCAAAATTGTTTGAGAAATGCAAGCCTTTCTACCGAGTAACTCGAGCAGCTGCTGCTGAGGTCTTGTCATATTGCAGAAGCACTCAGCTGGCCAAAGCTTCCTGGTGCAGAGACATCAATCTCACTCCCCGTTGGGTGCTGAGTTTGCTCTATAGACAGCCAGTATTGCTCTCGGCTTTGCCTCTATGATGGACAATAGAATTCAATAACAATGCACTTGTGTAGCATATTGGTTTTTGCATGAGCAGTGGTTTGCAATGTCAGTGACAGTGGTGGCAGAGTTTTGGTAGGAAACAAACAGTTCTGAAGCCATTAGGAATATGAAGGGAAATTGATGTTGCCTCTTTACTCTCTGTAAAAGTCAGATGCAGAGAATTTTCACTGTACCTCCCCTTGTTATTTCCTTAGCCTAACGAGATACTAAGCAAAGGCAAAGGGGTATGCAAAAGAACATAAAAAGGCACAGGTGTTAGAGAATTTTTGTTCAGTACAAAAGAGCAGACCCTGTAAGGCTCATTCCTGTAATAAACCTAGACTGAAAAATTTGACTGTAGGCACAGTTCAAGCACCTAACTTGACAATAATGACTCGCAAGCCCCTAACCTGAGGCATCTCAGCATTCACAGGCATCTGGTTTTTTGCCACAAGACTTACAGAGCTCCTAAAAACTCCATTACTTCATGTAGCTGTCCTGGGTTCGGCAGTAGCAGTCGTTTTTCTCCTTCTTGGTAGCCGGTGTGGAGCTGTGTTGTTTTTGTTTTTTTTTTTTCCTTTGGACTTTCAGCTTGTGAGCAGTGCTGATAACACCAATGTTTTAGTTACTGCTTAGTACATTTT
>JAOEHY010008777.1:8978-97177 GCA_025447955.1 Psilopsiagon aurifrons
GAAAGTCCTTGGCCAGACCAAAATGTACTAAGCAGTAACTAAAACATTGGTGTTATCAGCGCTGTTCTCACGCCACAAGTCAAAAACACAGTGCTGCACCAACTACTAAGAAGGAGAAAAATGACTGCTGCTGCTGAACCCATGACACACAGACACTTAAACTCTTTGGCCTTGCTCTTATATAATAGTCTATGGAATATGTAGTTTATACACATACATGGAAACATTTTTCATGTCTGCAAAACCTTTTACTGATATATTTATAAAAATAATATATTTTATATATAATCTTTAAGTAGGAGGTTCCACATACATGTAAATTGTGTCCTTCAAAATTCAATACATAACAGAAAATTCATATAACATATACTACTTGTTTCACTCTAATTCACACATACAGAGTTAGTCAGAGTTTTTTTTAAGAAATTAAAACGGACCCTGTTATTTCAAGGCTGGCAATACAGCTTCATTTTCCCTCCACATACAAGTAAGAGTTTCTTAATCTGCAAGTTCAGCAGCCTATTCTGAAGCTAGAGCAAGCTTGCCCTCCTGGAGATCTCCTTAAAAAATATTAACTGAGAGCTTAAACAAATCTCATGGGCTCAAATTTTGCAGGGATGGATTATTGCCATATTTATCCATGGTGCATTTCCTTGAATTCACAATTTCATTTGGAATCATTAACTTGAGACTTGCACTGCTCAAGTAATCACATTCAGTCTCAACACCTAGACTACCGCCACATATACAACAACATAATCGTGTTGTGCTTTATATAGTATAGAACAGCTTATTACTTCCTAGAAAGTAGCTTAAAGACCTTTTTCAAGAAAAAAAAATTAACATTAAAGCTTAAAATTAAACATAAAGTGCTCAAGAATCAGGGAATTGGGATATTATTTTAATCCTTTGTTTAGATGCATGACACTATACTATGCTCTGCTAATCACACCAGAAGTCCCCAGTACCTCACATAGACAGCAAATGAGGGGCAGGTATCCACAGGGCCCAGACCTCACCCATAACAGAAGTGATACAAGGCAGAGACAAGGTTTTGGATGTAAGAATAACTCTGCAGCTAAAACCTTTTTGTTGTACACAGGAAATCCAAATTCTGTAGTGTATACCCCTGTCCATACCAAACACCCTCATTGGCTCACCATACCCTCAGAAGAGTGGGTTAACACTACACAGCTAATCCTACAGATATCACATATATATTCATACAATTCACATATATACTAATCCTAATGCCCTCCAATTAAAAAGAAAGGTAGCACCATCCAAGTTTCTTACTGTCTTAAACTGAGCTTGTTTCCTTCAATCTAGCAGGCAAAGCTACTCAAGATCCAAATTCCAACTCCAAACCACCACTCGCAAATAAGTCAGCCACAAAGTGCGTGTCACTGATGTGGTAGACTGAAAATCTTGAACTTAGTTTGAACTAATGAGTTGAAGTAATCAAATCTTGGAGTCTTGGTAACATGGTTTAGTGCAAGGTGTCCCTGCCCACAGCAGGAGGGATGAAACTAGATGATCTCAAGGTCCTTTCCAATCCTATCTATTCCATGATTCTATGAAGTCCATTTTTCACAACAGAACTTCTGTTTAACCAGCTTAGTAATAATAAATTCTGGATAATTTTGCTGAAGCTTCCTAAAACTCTAACATACAGAAAGCAGGTAGAATCACTAAGGAAAAATACTACAACAAGAGACCAGCTCGCTAAAGTAACACTTCTGAGCATTTTACTAGCAGAAGTACAAGTATCTCATTTTGGACAGGACAACTACATAACATTAAAAATAATTTAAACCATCAAATAAAATAAAACCACAAACCAAAACATTTTCTCAGCCAAGATGATAAAAGAATAAGACTTCTTTTTTTCTTTTCAAGATGAGCAAAACCAAGTAATTTGTCTAGAAGCCCTTCTCCTTTACATGTGCTGAAAAACAGAATGACACACTGCATCTATAGAAGCATTGTCTGGAAACATCTCCAAATTCCCAATTTAGTTATTCCAAAAGATCATTAATAGGCTACTGTTTCTTTATTAACAACATTTAGTATACTGACGTCTTAATGACATGACTAATGTCACACTTTCCCCACTTTCCACTACATGGCATGTACATCCTCTGATCAAGACAAGGCAGCAGCTAAGCTTTTCCCCCGCCTTGAACTTTTCATTCCTCAGCATCTTCCCTAGAGAAGTTTCTTCCTTTCCAGAGAACATCTCTGTTAAGTAGCAGCCATTATATGTTTTAGCAAACATACAGCTCATAACAGAGCAAAACGGATTTAAATGGTTCAATAATCTACTTTTCACAATCAAAACAGACAGGTTATTCTCAGTATGCCAGAAGACACTTAAAATGCATACCTGAAATCAAACCCTTCACTAAATACACACATACTCCTCCACAACATACTGCAAAGGAGAAGGATACATCATGATCCTTTCCTAACTAAAGACCCATAAAAATAGCAAATCAAGGGAATTGCTGCAGTTTTCTCCAATTAAAATTCTTAATTCCACCACATTACTACACACAGAACTGTTTAAATGCACATCTGTAAGGACCTTTGAGACTGTCCTCAACAGACACCTGTCCAACCATTTTAATTCAACAAAAGAAACTGCACAATCTTTGTGGACAGCCAGCTTCAGTGCTTTTTCAATCTAAATGACGAATGTTTCTCTTTACCATCCAACCGAAGTAATACCTTCTAAAAACCAAGCATGATTTCTTCTCCTCTTCTACATACAGCTTGAAGGCTATGTTATCACTAGCTTTTACGGTTACTTTTTTATAGATGTGAGGGCCTTCTTCAAATTTGCTCCTAGCTTATTTTTTAGCGTGCCTATGCCTTTCAAGTTTCCCTCAGAAACCAAGTGTTGTTAACTCCTGTGGAGTCTAGAGATCCACATGCTACGGTTAACAAAAATTAGCCTTACCATTAGCTAAGGCTCAACAGCACAGAGTAATCACTTTGCTTTATCTTTGTATTTAATTTCATCTGCTAACATGCCAAAATAACATGTGTCTGATTGCAAGGACATCCTATTGTTTAATATTTCATTTACTATACATTACAGTGCTCAAATGCTTTTTAGGGATATTACTTGCTGTTTGGTACTACCCTTTCCACTAATTATGTCTTTAATTTCTCCTTCCTGTGTTCTCTTCCTCTTCCAGTTCTTGTTAACTGAGTTTCATTACACTGATTTTGAATCTGCTATGAATCTCCACAATCATTTTGAATTCTGACCCTGAGCTGTACAGCACTCTCAATCCTTCCAACTTGCCAACATATCTCTTCCATGTTGACCATTACAGAAAATAAAAGTGAATACACACCCATAACAGAACTTGACAGGAAGACACTTCCTGGCATCCCTGTTTAAAGTGATGTATTTACTAGTCAGCTTCAAACAGCAGTTTTTCAACCAGCTGTGCAAAATCTCACAAAAATTGTTTTAGATCCCATTTCAGTAGGCTGTTTTTAACATAAGCACAGACAACAGCAGAAACCCTGCAAAAATCAAGACAAGCCCGTTGAATTCCTTCCTCATTAACTGCATTGGCTTCTGGAAAAAATAGGTTGATTCAGACAGTTCTTAACAAACCAAACTAGTCCATTTTCTGTTTGTACATCAGTTTCCATTGTTTTCCATTTACTGACAAGTTCTTCCCCTAAACAACTTCCACAGAATCTTTCAGGGGATCAAAGATCAGCAAGCTTTGCCCCCCCTTTTTTTTTTAATTATTATTCTGATTTCATTCCCATCATAATAATTTCATTACTTGTCTAGAACTTCCCTGTCAAATCCAAACAAGGGCTACACTGACTACTCCAGCCTTTCTGCAACACCCATGATTTATAAGACTGTTTTTCTTGTTCTTCTTTTGAATGGAAGAGGATTTCATATCTTAGATTTCCCCACGATTTTCATATTTGCTTTATTCATTTTACCTCACAAGTTCTTTCCCTTGCTCTCATTTCCTTTGAATGGACCTCTGTTGGTGTAAGACCTTTAAAGATCTCAAGATAAATGCAGAAACTACTATCTTACTATGCTTCCTATTTTTTCATTCAGGTTGAAGACCAAACAGTAACATTGGACATGCAAATTACTACCAATTAATTTTTAATAATGGTTGTAAACATTCAGCAACAATGTATTTCAATAGCTAGCTCACCCGTACATTTGATCTCCCAGGTAATTCTCTCAATACAGTTTTATTACACTTATTACTTCTACTCTGCCTTCAGCATACTGCTTTAAGCCTATCAATGAAAAATACTTGTCTTCCGTCATCACAAAACGAATATATTTAAAAATAAGGTAATTAGAGAAAACTGCGCAAAATGATTACATTAGCAATTTCTGTACCTATATCCCTTATCAATTGAAATTAAAAATGCGGCTTTGCACAAGCTCAGACTTCCAAAGGTACCCAGCTGCTCTTTGAAGGACACAAGCACTTCTTTGCAAGTGCCTATATTAAGTTTTTAGAACTAGACAGTGAGCAGAGGATGAAGTCCGTTTGACAACTCAAGCTGCTTTCACTCAGCCCTCCACCCACGACTTCTTCGCAGGACGCTGAATTCCGATTTTTGGCAGAACTTCTTTTACAACGCTGTATTATGGCCCTACAGAACACTTCAATATCGGAAATAACCGAGCAACCCTACCCACGAAACACATCGGCTGCGTTCAGTCACCAGATCACGCTCCCCCACCCAGCTAGGGACTCAGCTCAAACGCACAACCATTCGCTGATGGAGGAACCCGGCGCCGGCACCGGTTAAGCAGCCCCAGCCCCAGGCCGGGATCGGAGGGCGCTCCAGAGGCTGGACGAAGGCACCGCACCAGCCTTCTACCCAGGCTCAGCTCCCGCGGCTGCCGTGACACCTGGGGCGAGAGACGGGAGAAACCGCCCCCCGCGTCGGTACGGAGCAGCAAGCCCACCTGATCCTTGCAGCCGCTGTAGCGGGCGAAGGGGCAGCGGGTCCGCCTCTACGCGTATCCCCGCACCGGCGGTCCACCAGCTCCGCCGCCGCCCCCAGGCCTGAAGCCCCGCGCCCGCCACGGGAGCCGAACTGCCACCGCGCACGCGCAGACCGCCACACGGCGCCACACGAGCCCGGTTTGAAAGAGAACGGCGGGGAGTGGGGCGGGGCGTGAGAAACGAAGGGGGCGGGGCCAGACCGCTGGAGCCCGCGTGCGCCCGGTAAGGAGAGGCGGAGCTAGGTGCTTTCCGCGCCGAGGGGCTCCCCCGGAGCCTGGCTGATGTGGGTCGTAGCTGCTCGGTGCCCTCACACAGCGTGACCCAGAGCGAGGAAGGGCAGCCTGGCAGCGGGCACACCGCTCGGGGACCGCGTCGTCGCCCAAAGATGGCGTCACGGACCGTCGTGGCAGAAGAGCGCGTACTGACACCTCCCGGCCCCGCCCCGTGGCGGGAGGCGTCGCTCTCTCCCTGAGCGTTTTCTCTATGGTGAGCTCCTTGTCCTCCGTCCCTTCTTTCTCTTCGTCTCTATGGTGCACACCCAGGCCCCTCCCTGCGGGGGTGGCGGCCATCTTGGCCGGGTGGCGGCGGCGAAGCACGTTGCGTGCCGGCCCGCGGGACGGGACAGCACAGCACAGCGGGCAGCGGCTCTTCCCCGCTGCGGCCCGGCCTCGCCGGCTGTGGGGCGATCCCCTCAACCCATCTCCCGGTAAGAGGCTTATGACGAGGTGTGGGATGGGGGTTTGGGCCTGCGGCTTGCCCCCACCCATCACTGGCGTGGGGTCAGTCGGCCGCTCCTCACCCGGGCATCAGGGCTGGCAGCACTGGTAGGGCCCACCAAGGTGGGCCGGGTGCGCTGTGCGCCCAGCCGCCCCGAAGTTCTTGTCCCCCAGCGCCAAGGGAGCCGGCCCGCATGCTCCATTGATTCAGGCTACGGCCCGCGCAGAAGATGGGGCCATGTGTGGCAGGAGGCCGCCCCTTCCCTAGCTGACACGGCCCGCACATGCCGTCCGTCGTCTCTGAGGCGAGTTGTACGTCATCTTCTGGCATTGTTTTTTTTTGTCACACACACGCACGTCGCCCTCCCCGTGCTGCAGCAGCTGTGGACGGCAGAGAAAACGTTTCCTTCTGCTGCTGCGTTCAGCCGCCGGCACCGCTTTCGTGTGGAAACCCGGCGGGGGCTCCTCGCGCTGTGGTGGCCAGGCTCCGGGGAAGGGGAAGCCGCGGGTTTTCTCCCGTGAAAGCAGGGGGCTTCCTCTTCTGGAGGTAAAAATGCTGTGGTTTGCCTTATTTGGGGGAAAGTTGGTATCCAGTGTGTGCTTGTGTGGGGAGGAGATAAAGAATTCTTGCATGTTTGGTGGGGTGACAAGGTAAGACTGTTTTTTACAAGATACGTGCAAAACCAAAGATCTCGGCAGGGCTTTTCTCTGGAACCATAGCACTCTTTCCTCTCAGGTATGCACTGAGTTATTTCACCTGCAAGTTTGTGTGACAGATCTTATTCGAAGTTCCCTGCTATGGTTTCCTAAGCAAGTGGTCGCAAAGTACTTGTGTAGTTTTCGTGTGGTAGATTGCTAATTTATGGGTTTATGCTCAAGTATTTCATTTAATGTTAAAAGAAAATACTAGAAGAGTGATAATTAATACTGTTCAGCTCCAGCTGCACACACCCACCCATTATGCTGCATCAGTATATTTGAGCATATACTTTTCATGTTAACGTTGTCTTTATTTTAATAGTCATGTTCTGCCTTATGAGTAACGTGAGTTAAATGCAGTAAGGAGATTTGGGGCTTGTTTAAACTTCTTTTCGTGCTTTGTCTCAGTTTCTAAAATGCCAAAACCCGAAGCATAGAGTATTTTGCAATTCTTAGTAGATTTTGTTTGTTCTTACAGTATTTTCTATTATTTTTGCTTTGACACCTACGGAGGTGGTGATCTGCCATACACAGTTTGAAAACCGGTTGGCTTCCATTTAAATTTTGTTTGGCTGTTCTGGTTCTTAACTTTCCTGTTCTTCTCATGGAGTTGACTGTAGTCCATTAGCAATGGGCTGAGAGATAATTCTTGAGGTTAATTATTTTCAGAGGAAAGTGCAATTGCTGCTCACCATCACTTCTTCCACAGCATTTATCTTTGAGGTTTTATGCAGCATAAGTTAACAAAATGTTAACTGTTTTGCTGCAAAGTATGGCTCCATTCTGAACACAGATTGTGCCTTAACATAGTTTAATTGAATTGTCTCTGGTTATGTTTCAGTCTTCATTTAGTTTTGTGTATGGCTTTGGTTCCATAAGCTAAGCACCAGACTAGTAGGGTGTATTACTGAGAAGAGGGTTTGTCTGCTTTGCTGTCTGCATTGCTCAGGCAACAAAAGTGTGGGAGGTTGCACAGGGGAGGCAAGCTCCTGAGGTACGGCAGCATAATCTTCTGGAGCTTGCTTTTCTAACCTATAGAAATAGTTTGCATGCTAGTTAGAGCAAAGATACCTTGCAGGGAGAACCTTGCTGGAAGATACAAGTATGTTCATTTTGCTGAAGGTACTTAGCCACACAGGCATGGCTGGAGAAAGGGCTGATCCAAGTTAGGCGCTTCCTTCAGGAAACCAAAGTGAGAGTGATTGATTCAGCCCCAAATACTCTATACACTGTGAGTTACAGGACTTTTAAGAAAAGCACTGGGCTGTATTCCCAAAGAATGTATCTCTCTTTGAAGCACTGACAAAATCCAATATTTGTCTCCTAAAAAGTTACCCTGACTCAAACATCCTTACAGTTTTTGAGAGTAAGACTTTCTCGTTATGTCAGAAAAATGTATTAAAATAAGAATTGCAAACCCATTATTCCATGCCTGTTGGCCTGGTCTGTGGATATAATTGCAATGTTCAGCCCTACTTTGTCAGTCTGGTTTGATGGTATTGAACTGTAAAATCACTTGTAAAATCTTTTTTAAATATTCGGTGTACATTATATGAGGGCTTTTTGGCTTAGGAAATGTTGAAAGATTATGGAAAAAAATTGAAACATTTAAAGTAGAAACTGCCACAGTAAGGCTGACAGCATGACTAATAATTCATTTCTATCTGATGAAGAATATCTTTAGCTGTCAATTTAAAAATACTTTGGAAACTGAGGAGTAAGATTACCACTTAAAATATTCGTAACTATGGTAATAATGGATTTACAGATAAAATAACATCTTAATTTCTGAGTTTTGTTTCCAGTGAGATGCCAGGTTCTTCCTTTCTTTCATATTACAGTAGTGGCTGTAGGATTACTTCAGCTGAAGTTCACAGGTGAATTTAGGGAGGTATGGAGTTTAACATGATAAATGTGCTGTACACCTATTTTATTCTTGCTTCTTTCAGGAGCAGCAATGAGAGGACAGAGTTGCGTTTAGGTGTATGTTGCTCATAGGAAGATAAGGTCATTACTGTTATTCTCAGTTCTATATGTAAATATGGTAAAGGAAATATAAGTGAACTTTAAAATACATTCTGTCCTTTTCTTTAATCTATCAAGGCTTAAATTTAAAATACTTTGTCCTTCCCTCCCCTAAGCTACAATTGCTGACATAAATCCCCAGAACAACCCAGTGCTTGTTAGTGTGTGTTACAGGTATCTAAGTAAGGGAAGAGACAGCTGTGTAGAGGAATAAAAGTAATTTCAGTCTTTGAGGGCAGTTGTTTATGCTTTCAAGAATATTTAATCACCTAGTACTTCAACTCCTTCTCTTCTGAAAATAATTTTGTAAAGAATCTTGCGTATTTTTATTGCAATATCTTACAGTTTGATATAGTCTTACTGTTACTGATTCTATATTAGGAAATGCAGAATGTAAGTGTAGTTACTCAAATATTAATGAAACTCAAGATTAAAGAATAAAACATCATCAAGTATGGCTGTTCATATTGCCTGGAGTTTCTTTTCTATGTACAACTGTACATTTTCAGTTTGAAAAATAGTTTAAATTTTACGGTATTTTAATAACTTAATATAGGATATTAGCATAGAGTTTTCAAAATTAGTATTATAATCAGATTATTGGAGTAATAGTTGTAGTCACAATTTGACTTTACCAGGCACTCTAGCATGAACAAGGTTACTTTGCAGAAGGCAGCTTGTGAAGGTGAAATTTGTAGCAGTATGGATTCTTCTGTTCATGTTACAACATGTTTTTCTTGGAAAAAAATATGTGTTCAGATATAATTCGAGTTTTATTTTTACAGTGGAAAAATAGTAATGGGATGGAAAGCTGACATGGAAGATTTGTGCCATTATTTACATTCTAGTACCTGAATTACATGTATCTGAGACTTTGCCCTGTTTGCCGTGTTGTTTAAGAGGAAAAACATTGAATCATTATCCCCATTTTACGTCTCTGAACTCTGCTAGTAATAACTTCATATATATATATATATATGGGTTCTTTTTTCTCTATGCTGTCAGTAATTATGTTCTCTTTTGGGTTTTGTTTTTTTTTCCTAAGGTCTGTGAGACTCTCACTATTCCTCCTCATAATTGGGGTATGTGTTTAACCCAAAATTGTGCATTATGGCAGACAAATTAACAAGAATTGCTATTGTCAACCATGACAAGTGTAAGCCAAAGAAATGCCGGCAAGAATGCAAGAAGAGTTGTCCTGTGGTTCGAATGGGTAAGAAATATAATATAACCAAGTATTTAAGTGATTGGAGAAGTTTTAAGTAATGTTCTATTAGGAGGATCTAGTTTTTATTATTCCTAGGTTTTTGTGTATCTTTCATGCTTCATTGCATAAAGCCAAAAACAGGAAAAATTCATATTCTTCAGATGCTCTGAAGCTTCAGTGAACATAAATCAGTTACATGTTCCTCTGTGGAATTTAGTAGCAAGAGCTCTGATTTATCAGAAACTTTTTCTGAGTTAATTTTACCCTTTTTTTTTCACCAGGAAAACTTTGCATAGAAGTCACATCACAATGCAAAATAGCTTGGATCTCAGAAACACTTTGTATTGGCTGTGGTATTTGCATCAAGGTAAAAGGCTGCTTTATTTGAAATGATAACATTTTCTTGATTTTGCTGTTATATTTAGTAATGCATACTGCAGTGTCAAAAAGCAGGATTTTTCCCTGACTAATCACACCTTGTTAATTGTTACTGTGTAGAAAGTGAAGTACTGTGTCAGTTTACTGAACTGGTTAGGTTGCAAGGTGAGGGTTGTAACTTTCTGTTTGTGGTTTTGCTTTTCTTTAGGTTTGTGTGTGTTTATAGACAACTAGCAGTAGAAGGATGTTTGTGTAAAAGAG
This sequence comes from Psilopsiagon aurifrons, assembly GCA_025447955.1. NCBI lineage: Eukaryota > Metazoa > Chordata > Aves > Psittaciformes > Psittacidae > Psilopsiagon > Psilopsiagon aurifrons. The sequence continues at coordinate 19,286 of JAOEHY010008777.1, forward strand.
CTAGAGAATATGTACAGTGTGACTTATTTGTATTGTAGTCCAACAGTCTAAATTGCTAACTTTTTAATTTTAAATATGTGTCATAAAACTTCTTTGGAAAGTTGACTGTGTAAATGAAAGTCAAGTAATTTGGTGGAAGTTCTTTTAAAAGTATTTAAAAGTACAGCTGGGTGCAGTACAGAACGTAGCATTTTGTTAATAAATTGTGTGCATCAGTAATCTGTATATTTCTTTCAATTACAGAAATGTCCTTTTGGAGCCTTGTCAATTGTTAACTTACCTAGCAACCTGGAGAAAGAAACCACGCATAGATACTGTGCCAATGCCTTCAAACTTCACAGGTATTTTATTTTTCAGCCAGCATAAAGAGACAAGATATTCAAGGTTTTGATAGTCCAAACATAGCGCACATCAAGGTATTCTTGGTTATTACCTTAACAGCTTCCTTTTTTTGAATGTTAAGTGCTTTCTTAGTAAGAAGTATTACAATGAAATACAATTTTAATGCTCATTTTGCAGAGCTCCTGTTTAAAAAACAAACTGCTCTTAAATCTTTCTTAAGACCTATTATTAAGGAGTATTGATTTAGTTTATATTATATATCTATTGGCAAGTTAACAAAGTAAGCTAAAGTAATCAGAAAGTCTGAAAGTACATTTTAACTTTTACTTTACCACTAAATGTTGGTGCATGATGGCATTAATATAATCTGGATTTATTGATGTTGTGTACAGGTTGCCTATCCCTCGTCCAGGTGAAGTCCTGGGATTGGTTGGAACCAATGGTATTGGGAAATCAACTGCCTTGAAAATTTTAGCAGGAAAACAGAAGCCAAATCTTGGAAAATATGATGTATGTATTAGCAATAAAGTAGAGTTGGCATTGTAGATAGCTGTGCTTAAATTTTTTTCACGGAGTTTTTGTGTCTGAACAATATAGGGTTTGCAAGAACATTAGCACTTTCCCTGTTAAACAGTCAGTGACCTACTCCCTGCAGAAGCAATAGCAGAAGGATGTTATTAAAAAGAGTTTTTTTGGGGTTTTATTTTTCAAGAAAGAAAAGGATACTAATTATATCTGTACCTTGCTAAATATAAGTATCAGTAGGTTTCTGCCTTTAAGTCACACATAAGGGGTTTTTAATACTATTTTCAAAGTGTCATCTTCTTTTCCCTGCATGATTAACCTGTTCCCCATCAGGGGATTTAGGTAGCTCAAGCTGTGGAGTTTCTTCCAAGTTCAGTATTGATTTTATCTGAACAGCTCCAGTGCTTGTAAGTGCTTACCATATATCCTTGGGATCTCTTAGGCTTTTTTATCTTTTTTTTCTTTTTAAGATGATCTCTTATAAAATATGTTGTCATGGCAAGTTGCTGAAGATACTTTCCACTGTACACTCTAATGCTGATTTCTGAAAATCCTTAGTTTCTTCGTGTTGCTAGGTACTTAGAAACTTCGGTAGTCTTTTTTGAGAACCAGGCATAGAACAACTTGTAATCTGCTGGTCTTCATGGAAGATCATAAACCATTTCCCTATGTCTTTAGACTAAGTCAAACTGCAGTCAGCAAGGAAAATAATTTACAGGGGTTTGTTTACCTGTCACTACTTGAAGAGTGAATATTACTAGAGAAAAGGCATAAACAGTAGCTTCTGTGACTGTATCAGGCAGTGTTTCAGTTACCACCTTCTCACCTTCAACTTAGGTGGTGACAGTTGAATTCTGATGCTTGCTCCTCCTTTCAAAAAGGACTTACAGGAATGAGTGTGTTCAAACTTTCTTCATACGTTTCTTTACCTGAAAGAGTAATGTTTTAACAAATTGTTCATTTTGTGGCCACCACTTAAGACTGCAAAGAAATAATCATTTCCCAGCTACAGTTTCCATTCTCTTTCCAGTTTGGTTTATGTTGTGAACTTCATGTTTCAGGTGGTATTATTACAGAAATAGCAAAACTTTTGACTTTCTGAATGTGTACATAATTGAATTACCATGCTTCCAAAACCAGACTTCCCTGTGAAGAGCCAAATCATGTCCACAGAAACACGTGGTATGAGTTGAATCTTCAGTGTTGCTTCTACTGTAAAACTTATGAAGCATTTCCTATGTGTATTTGCTTGGTTTGGAAATACGGCTGTGTCACTCTGTTACTGTGCTGCTGTTTACCATCAAAATAAGTACCTCAGCACCATTCAGAGCAGTTTGCTGTGTAAAACTGTTTGAGTTGTGACTTTTTCCTGAGTGACTGCTCTCAACAGGTCTTTTTCTTGGGGGTTTTTTTTTTTTTCATCATTTTTCCTTTGTTTCCTTCTGTGTCCTTGACAACATCTGCTAGAAGCAGAGGAAATGTCCAGATTTTATCACCTCTTGTGCAAGTCGATCTAATCAGTGAAATCCTTTTCCTTTGGGTTAGCTAAATGACATAGCTAAAAAGTGCAGTTAACTAATCCACACTTCCATTTTGCCCATCAGGTAGTTTCACTCACAGCTTCTTAACTGTCTAAGGAAAGTTTTGGATGTCCTGAGTATAAATTTAAATGCCCTTTCTTTAAAGGGCTAGTGACACCTGGAGGAAAATACCTGAACTTCAGCCTTCCGTTGTGCAATTGCATATTTTTGATTCTTTCCTTCCTTTTAATGGAAACTTTGGAGAGGCAACATCACCATTTGGTAACTTGCTATTTTCAAGGCTTTTTTTATCTTGCGAGCATATTCTGTTTGCTGTTTTGATCACAATTTTACGATTAGGTATTTTTAATGATGTTTCTAGAATGGTAGAAGTAAACACAAGCTTTAATTTTGTCACAGGATCCACCCGACTGGCAAGAAATTTTGACATATTTCCGAGGATCTGAATTACAAAATTACTTCACCAAGATCCTGGAAGATGACCTAAAAGCTATCATTAAACCTCAGTACGTGGACCAGATCCCTAAAGCTGCAAAGGTGAGAAATCTCATGAGCTGAGAGAAAGCTGGGAGCCTCTTCTGTAATACTTCTCTTGTGTTTAAAGATTTATTTTTTTTTAATTATTATTATTGTCATCTATCATGCAGGGAACAGTGGGATCAATTCTGGATAGGAAGGATGAAACCAAGACACAAACTGTTGTGTGTCAGCAGCTTGGTAAGTATATTTGTTAATCAAACATCAGATAAATTCATACTTACTGAAAAAAATAAGTTACTACTAATGTGATGGTAGATTTAATTATACCGTTTAAAAGGGGTGGGGGAGAGTAAAGATGCTTTAGTGTGACTAATGGATAAGTGCAAGTTAACAGAATCCAATGCAATTTCTGTTTCATGGCAGAAAGTGTTTATTTTTAAATCTGGAAAAATTCTGGTTACCATCTGCTTCTCTTGCATGCTCACAACTCTGGCAAAGTCTTAGCATCCCCTCTTGTCAGAGCCATTGCACTTAAAAAATACTACATAAAAACTCCAACAAAACATTTTATGTCAATTTAAAATCCTATATATAGCTGAGTATAATAGGAGTAGTCCTGATTTCTGAAAATAGTGCAGTTAATAAGAACATCTGCATAGTCCAGCCCCGTTAATTTTTTGTAGGTGCTTTGAATTCAGTTGGTGTTAAATTTTTGCTAAATTAACAGCAGGATTCTTTGTGGTAGATGTGGGTGGTAATGGTGGGGCTACATTGTGCCATCAAGAGCATGGTCCTTGAGTCCCACTTAACTTAATAATGAAACTGTATATTCTTGAAATTGGCTGTTCCTGATGCTGATAAGAAAAGACTGGTTTCACCCTTTGATTTTTTAACATTTGGGAGACCTGATTTTCCTGAAAATCAGAACTCTTCAGCCAGGTCTAACAAGAAACCCTTTTAAAACTGGTAGAGTTTGGTTCTAGGGCTGGGAATCTTGTGAAACAGGTGGTGGAAAACCAAATAGAAATGTAATTCTTCTGCATAATGCAGCTGTACAAATTAATGAGCTAATGCTGCAGAGAAGCCATAACTTGCTGTGACTTATATAGAAGCATCATAATGTTACTTGTAAACTGAGCACTTACTTTATTACTTTCTGTTTTTTTCTCTGTGTAGGATGTCTGCTGTGATTATACATGTTTCTGTAGGTAATAAAAATATGAGTTGTGTTGGTTATAACGTATCTCAAAATAACCACTTATTTACAGACTTAACCCATCTGAAGGAAAGAAATGTTGAGGACCTTTCGGGAGGAGAACTTCAGAGATTTGCTTGTGCAGTTGTTTGCATTCAGAAGGCTGATATGTATGTTTAATTTACTTCTGTTATACATCGCTTCTCATAATATGTCTCACTTCTCATAACCTGTCTCAGAATGTGATCCTCTGATTTACATTTATTGTTAGAAATGATACTTTTGTTTGAAATATTTAAAGAAAAGGATTTACAAACAAAAAATGTTTTTACCAACTCTGCAGCTGAGATCCATATTTACTCCATATATAGTCTCTGGGGGTTTTATACTTCATCTGCAAGGAAATAGCTAATTCCAGAGGCCAGTGTTAAATTTCAGCACCACAACTTCAGAACGCTTCCTAATCCCACATAAATGTGCTCTGTTTGACAGCTTACCTCACATAGCACTTCTGAATAAGAAATGGGACAGGTGCTTCCCCACCTCTAGGAACTTGGGTCCCTCTTCTCCTGTCTTGCAACCAGGAAATTACTGTCTAGTCTATGCTGTTTCTTAACTCCTAGGGACCAAGAAAGCAAGATCACAAGAGTTGCAGGGCGGAGTTGTGTTGGTTTTTTGCTTGTGTAGAATGGTTTGTTTAGGCTGTGGCTTTTCTGTTTGGCTGGGCTTCTTTTTGGTTGGTGCAGGTTTTGGTTGGGTTTTCTTGTGTGCTTTGTTGTTTATCTCTCTGGGAAGATACCCTTCTTCCAGTCTTCCCACATACTTTTGTACTTCTCAGTTCATGAGTTCAGAACTGAGTGCATGGGATTCCTAACTGATTGCTGATATCTTGTAACATTTAATAGCTTTGTCAGAACTTTCAGGAAAGTAACACTTAAACCGTTTAATAATTTCACATGACAGTCATTGGAGATTCAAGGCAGGTATCAGTACATAATTCTCACTCTTTCTGTCCCTCAGCATAAATAACGATAGTGTTTTATTTCTGTGAATTTAATGGTTGAAATGTTAGTACTAGGTTTGAATATGTATAAAGTTTGCATTCACCAAGACTTTATTCTTTCTTTTGGGGCTAGCTTCATGTTTGATGAACCTTCTAGCTACCTAGATGTCAAGCAGCGCTTGAAGGCTGCCATCACTATTCGATCTCTAATAAACCCTGACAGGTAAATACAAACTTCAAATGTTTTGCTAGACTGTAATAATAGACCTGTTTACAGAGGGAAGAAACATCCAGCCCATCTACCTAGAAGTGCTGACTTTTCAGCATGGTCCACTAATAGATGCTTAAAATATTCTAAGTCCATAATATGCTATTTCATTGCATTTTGGAAACTTATTTCCTATAGTTTCTGTACTGTTTCAGCATTTGGTAATAAAGAAGTAAAAACAGAGGTGGTTATTTTTCGCCTGAATATTGCTGTTCCATCCCCTTCTCATGAAGTTTTCTTTTTTTCTTAAAATGTGCTAAATATTTTTTGCTCCAGTTGATTAATATCCTTTTACTCACATAAAGAAGCTGCCAGTTTATGCTGAAGATGGATTTTCAGCTTGTCATTCACAATGTCTCTTTATTGGAATGTTTGGAAAAAAAAATTATCAGAGATTTGAGTTCTGTCCTTATGAAGTATAAATCAAAGAAACCATATTAAATGAGAATCATGTTGATAGCTTTTTCTTATGCAGGACTAGGGTACAAAGGAAAAACTGTTCTGTATTGAAATGTAAAAGCATGGCTCTGGCTCTATTTTTCAGGTACATTATTGTCGTAGAGCATGATCTAAGCGTGTTAGATTATCTCTCTGACTTTATCTGCTGCCTATATGGTGTGCCGAGTGCTTATGGTGTTGTTACCATGCCCTTCAGCGTAAGAGAAGGTAATTGCTGTATTTCTCTTCTTAAACATGCCCCAGAAAATTCTAGGGAAGACAGAAAGGTACCAAAGTGCTGCTTGTCTGTTATGGGGACATGTCTTCTTCCTGTTACAGTTTAGTAATTAATGAACTACCATTTTAATTTGTGCAGAATTTCTAATCCTAACCTTGAACTTACACCTCACCCCAAAACTCGTAATTATGAAATGCCCTTTGTCTCTTGCTCAGGACATAATTTTTGTACTTGCAGGTGTTTTGTAAACAGCGGAGTTACACAAAATGCCCTATAAATAATAGAGAAAGGTCAGGAGAGAATTTGCACAGTACAGAGGTGTGTAGCATTCAGCTGAATTGGCCCTGCTTGTAGCACTGAGACTTGGTAATAACTGGTTTTGTGAGAATAGGTCCAGCAGCAGTAGTTTCTTTAAACCCTATGCACGTGACTAACACCAGGTTTGCAGGAAGAGCTTCTACAGCCTTTCTATGATTTTAGTAAGATTTTTCTTCATTCAGCTTACATAATGTACACGCTTCAAATAGGAGAGTTTGCTCCCCATTTTAACATGCTCTTTAAAATCCAGTGTTGTTCTTATCCAATGGGAATTGACAGCCAAGAACTGAAATTTGTCTTGTATTGTCTGTTATAGATCTTTTTCAATGATGCTTTTTTCCTCCTTTTTTAGGCATAAACATTTTCTTAGATGGCTATGTTCCAACAGAAAATCTGAGGTTTCGAGATGCATCTCTGGTATTTAAAGTGGCCGAGACAGCTAATGAAGAAGAGGTTAAAAAGATGTGTATGTACAAATATCCAGGAATGAAAAAAAAGATGGGAGAATTTGAACTATCCATAGTAGCTGGAGAATTCACGGATTCTGAAATTATGGTGATGTTAGGGGAAAATGGTAAGAAACTGCTTCTGCAGCCTTAACTATGCTCCTAAAGCCATTTTTCAGGCTTCAAAATTACTAGGTTTGAGTCAGGTTGAACTGCTTGTTACCAAGTGAAGATGATGTGGCATAAACTTCCTCTCTAAATAGCAAGAATTACTGAATATTACTGATGCCATTGGTTTTGTCCCTTACCACATTTTAAGAACTTAGATTGGCAGGATGACAATTCAGCTGGTGAGCTTAGCCACAAGTCTAGAATGTTGCAGCTTTAGATGCCTCTCTTACTTGAAAAAACAATAGAAAGTGATGCTTGCTAGAAGTGAACATAGGAATTCTTGAAGCAGTCTAACTTGAAAAATGTATTCTTTATGAAGTTTTTATCTTTTTATATCAGTGACTTGTTAGAGGTCTAACTTACTAAGAAGTCAGAAATAATAACTTTCATTTTTTTTTTTAGGAACTGGCAAAACTACATTTATCCGGATGCTTGCAGGAAGACTTACACCTGATGAAGGAGGTAGTGCTTAATACCTTAGTTGAAACCTGTTTTGAAGACACTGGACAGACTCTTGTTTTCATTATAAATTTTATCTTCCCATAGGTGAGGTTCCGGTCCTGAATGTCAGCTACAAACCACAGAAGATCAGTCCTAAATCTACAGTGCGTTTAAACCTTATTTATTAAGTATTGTGTTTGCTCCAAAAACCACGCTTGAAATACACAGGTCAAACTTCATTATGCCCAGAACAGAAAGCTCTGTTACGTGTTTTCTTACGGTATGGTGCCTTAAACCTAAGGGTCAGCATTTTTCTTTTACTAGGGAAGCGTCCGTCAGCTACTGCATGAAAAGATCAGAGATGCCTACACACACCCCCAGTTTGTAACTGATGTCATGAAACCTCTTCAAATAGAAAACATCATTGACCAGGAGGTATGAATTGCCTAAGACAACAGCCTAACTTTTCTGCTTTAGTTCTCTGCCTGTCTCTGAACTAAATACATCCTTCTTCCCTCTTCCCCCAATAGGTTCAAACATTGTCTGGGGGTGAGTTGCAGCGTGTCGCATTAGCTCTTTGTCTTGGTAAACCTGCTGATGTCTACCTGATTGATGAACCCTCAGCATATTTGGACTCTGAACAACGTCTAATGGCTGCTAGAGTCATTAAACGGTAAAGTAGACAGGAGGGGATAAAGAACTGAAATTCCCAATAGTTTTACAATAAGATAACATTCATGTCTGTCTCTCTTTTTTCTTAAATTTCTATTTCAGTTTTATTCTCCATGCTAAAAAAACAGCTTTTGTGGTAGAACATGATTTTATCATGGCTACATACCTTGCTGATCGTGTGATTGTTTTTGATGGTATTCCTTCCAAGAACACACTTGCCAACAGGTAAGAGGCTTCTTTGGATTAGTAAGCAGGACAAGGCAGGAATAAATTGTTTATCAAAAGTATCAACAAAAATAAGAGGTGAAGCATCCCTGCCCATTGAAATTTAAGCTGCATTTAATGTTATCCATGAGTGTTGTGAGGTTTCTGACTTTTGTTTCGAAGCAAGGAAAAGGGGGTTGACCCAAGCTTGAGCAGCGCCTTGTTCAAATTAACCTTAAGCAGGTGCACACCAATTAAATTTCTGTCAGATATAAGTGGCATATGTAAGGAATGAAAGAAAGCACCAATTGCAAACTGTACTTAGGAACATATATTTAAGATATGTTAAAAGAAAGCAGTGTACTAAGGGTATGTACCTGTGTGCAAAGTGAAGTCTAAGTCTTGACAGCATCATGTAACACATGCAGTCCGTTTTACTTTATCCAAAGCTGTCCCTTTTGATACATTCTTGTAAATAATTTCTTGTGAATTACAGAGAATTCTGGAGGAGCAGCCTAGAACACTAGAAGCTTTTAGACCAGTGTAATTACCAAGTACTTAATGTAAGCCACATGAAGTAAACATGTTGCTGAGATACTGCTGAAGGATGAGAGTAGCAGTTACTGACTTGTTGTCAGAGACATGATTTGACTGAAAATGTAGCGCATCGTGACATAGTTCATGCTTGTGTTACCAGACCTGAAGGAGCTCAGGGTGGAGATCAAACTACCTGTAATCTGCACAGTATAGAACTTCTGACAGTTGAGCTGGAATGTTCTCTCTTAACAGCCCACAGACTCTTTTGGCTGGAATGAATAAGTTTTTATCTCAACTTGAAATCACTTTTAGAAGAGACCCCAACAATTACAGACCAAGAATAAACAAACTCAATTCAATCAAGGTAAGAGAGAAGCACTTTCACAATAGAGTCAAAACTATTTAATATAAAGGCAGGTTTTAAAAATAAGGAACAAAACGAAGACTAAGCTGGTATTTTTCAGAACAGCATGTGAAACAAGTAGTAAGAAAAGGGGCCTACAGGAAATTTGGAGAGGGTATTTTTACAAGGGCATGTAGGGGGATAGGACAAGAGAAATAGCTTTAAACTGAAAGAAGGAAGTTTTAGATATTAGTGTAAGTGCTTCCCTCTGAGAGTGGTGAGGCACTGGCACAGGTTGCTCAGAGAAGTTGTGGCTGCCCATCCCTGGCAGTGTTCAAGGCCAGGTTGGAAGGGGCTTGGAGCAGCCTGATCTAGTGCAAGGTGACCTTGGCCATGGCAGGGGTGTTGGAACTGGATGATCTTTACTGTCCCTTACAACCAAAACCAATCTATGAAAGTGGGAGTGTTTAGCTAAATGTCTCTTTATTTCAACTATGTTCAAAACTAACAAAGATACTTCAAGTAACACTGACCTTTTTTCTCTTCCTAAGGATGTGGAACAAAAAAAGAGTGGAAACTACTTTTTCCTGGATGATTAAATATTGGATCTGAGCATCTTTGTAACTGGTATATAGAAATGCATATTGGAATCTAAACATGGGTGGATGAGAAGCCTCAATCAGGTTTTAGAACGCTTAAATCGTTTGGAGCTTAAAAATCTCTTGCTGCGTGTAACATCCAAGACCAGTAGCAGTGTAACTCCTAGTCCACGTAAAACTGCCACTTTCTACATTTTGCTGAGACAGCCCTATTTTCAGTGTAATAATTTCAAAATAGACCACCTTGAAATTGTGCAAATGAGTCTTCTGATTTTTCAGAATCTGAGGGAGATTTTCAATTCAATAGATCCAATTCACGTACCACATACTGACTGAACTCCTTCATTGTAAGAATCTTTGAGGCCGTTTTCTCTACCAGAGGGAATCTTACCAAGAATGTCAAGATACAGAAGCAACTCCTGTTTGAAAAAGGCTGAATCTCTCTGGATGAGAGTTTCATAAATAAACATCCTCTTAACTTACAGCTGTCTGTGACACAGTGCAAAAGTTCTTAAATCACTAATTCAGCATGTGTGTATTTCAGTCGTCATGCACACCTTTTCTCAGGCTGTAGTAAAGAACACAAAAAAGATGGAATACAAACAGTATGAAGGAACTTATCTATGCCTTTTTTTAGTCAAAAAGATGCACTGTCCCTGTGCATCTCTTCAGACCTACTTACAGGAGAGTAATCAGTTAAAGTCTAAAAGAGTACACTAAAAAGTACACTTAAGGAAAGGTTAATGGCTGGGTTTTCCAACTCACTCATTCTTCCACTAGTAGGTGTTTCCCATGGAGAAATGTCAGTTGTACATGTTTAAGATGCAAGAATTTTGATCCTTCCTATAGACAAAATTGAAGCAAATATTTTTTCACAGGAAGTAAGGTCCTTAGGGGAGACAGGAAGGAAGGGTATTGTCCATGCAACAGTTCTCTGCTCTGCCTCCAGGGGCATGTGAAAAATGTTGTAGGAGAGAAAACACAGCTCTGTTCCTTATGGACATTTTTGCTCTGTAAGTTACAGGAGAAGCCAGGGATTTGTCTTACTGTTTTTTTAAAGCCATTCTATTTTATAACCTTGGCAGTATCAGGTGTTACCTACACACTGCATTGCTATGTGTAACTGATACCACCAGTCCATCTGCATTATGCCACCAGAGCTACTTCATGAAGAAGTACAGGTAATGAGTACAGCCTTCACCACCAGCACCTCTTTAGACAAAAAGTTCTACACTAACTAAAACTTACAGTTAAGTCATGCAGATGAGTGTAAACCTCTTTGGACTCGAACTCTGCATCTTCTATTAATCAGTCCTAATTAGGGTAAGGTAAAAATGTGGTTTAGCAGACAGCTGAAGCTATTACCTCTCAGTTCATTACATGCTAAATACTACATATCGTCAGTCCCCTACGTACCAGCGGGATCCTACAACCTAAACCATCTTGGCTTGGGTAAAGGATTTGGCCATTTGATCTATGAGTCTTTTGGCAAAACCAGAGAGAATTGTACTTACTGTGTCAACAGTGAAGGTGGAGAAGATGCTACATGGGCATACCTCAGTCCCTAACTGTGGTGAAGTAATAGGGTGGGGCACAGGTACAGCTTAAATAGTACAAGTCAATTTTCAGAAGTAAATTCTAAAAGCAGAGCCCAACCAGTTACTGCCATGCCTTTGTTTTCCCAGGAGGTTTCTGTGGAAAGCACACGGCCTCCATTCTGTGGGCAACAGAGCCCACAGTTAAATGCCTGCTGTAGTACAGAATGGTTATTCCAGTGACTGCTGGGCAGATTTGGGCTACAACTGTAGTTATATTTTAGGACTTCCTAAGGAATGATGACATCCCTTAAGAATGATGTCAGGAAGCTCCTTTTTAAGTCTCCATCTGAAAAACTGAACATAGCATCCTTCAAAATCCTGAATGTATTTATGAGGAGTATTCAGGTTAAAATAACAAAAACCCCATAGCAGAGCCCTTAACCCCACCATTTTGATTTAGAACTAGAAATCCACTTTATGGCCCTTTTCAGTTCATAGCTTGCGCATGTAGTAAGTGGTTTAGTTCTGGTGCTGTCTACGAGCAGTTCCATCAGAACAAACCCATATATTAAATGTTACTGCAACACTTTCAAATATGTAAATACAATTTAGAAAGAAAGTGAAAAGACAAACATTTATTTTAAGTAGGGTTTTATACATAGCATGCATCTGAAAAGAATTACCACATCACTATCGCTCAAGTTGCCTAATCAAGAGCTTACGACCTGGGACACGAACAGAAGGTACCATCACCTACACTGCTATATACAGAGATATAAAAATATACACAACAGTTAATCTTACAGAGCAACAGAGCTGAGTGAACACTGCATACTGCGCTCTCCAAGTCTGGACAGCTGAACATCCAAACTGCAAAGGCAACAGGAACACTGCAGGGATCATGATCGGGGTCAGAAGAAACAGCATCAGAACTCCAACACAGTGTAAAAATATAAGGCAGAAGCCACTTTCTTCTGAATGGTGGGGAAAGAGCAGAGCGCACCGAGACACTCCATCTTGCTTTTCAGAGTAGTTCCAGCAAGGAGTTGTACATGCAAAACACGAATCTGCATCAACAGTGCAACAACAAAACAATACTGAACAGTAGCTCAATCATACAAACTTAAAAAACATCACATGTCCTTTATGCATCTCTCCTCACAAAATATCTAGGATTTGTCAGTGCATTAGTGTTAAAGTGGCATTAAAAAAACTTCTGCTATTATAACAGGTGCAGAATTATTTTGGAAATGCATAGCATCTACATTTTTATTGTCTTTGTCATTAGTCAGCATAGGCACCGTTCTAGTCATGTTTTAAGAATTCTCGATGGAAACAGCCATTCTCATGAATTCATACCCAGCTGGTTCTCGACTGCCTGTCTTGATTTTGAGTTCAACAAATAAATGCTTTGTAAAATTCAAAAATATACCCTATGAATATGAAAAGAACTATATACAACATACCTAAGACCCAGGGCTAGCTGGCTGCCACACATGTAACACACTGAAGAGAAACATTCAAGTTTGACAGATCAATTATCTTCTGGTTTTGAGATGAAAGGCCTTTGGGTTGGAAGCACCAAAGACAACAGTGCAGTAGGCTGAGAACTCCTTTAGCTCAGTTCAGAACTAAGGCATTGTATGATAAAATACACATTTCTATTTGGTGCAATGTTACTGTCAATTTTAGAATCTAGATCACGTCAAATGCTGCAGTTTGTCACTCTAGTAAATGTACGTATCTTCTATCACAAATCCTATTGTTTGTAGGGGGAAAAAGGCTGACCAAACACTAAACCTATTTTTTTTTTCCTGGTTTGACATTTAGGAAAAATTACTAAGCCAAACAAACTATAATCCCCCCAAAAACACATGGTAGGAGTTCACATCCTCCTTGTCTTCACTCGCCAAAAGTTAACGTATCTTGAACTTTACTAAAAAGAAATACAAATATTTTTAACTGCTACTTCAAATCTATGCATTTTAACATTTTTAATCATCCGCTCATTCTATGTCTGGTGCCCCCTCTGACTGTCTCCCTGCATTGCCCTTCTCCTGTCGTTGCGGTACGGCCTCCCTCTGAAGTTCCGCTGACACTGGTAGCCATCATCTCTGCCCCTGCCAGGTGGCCCTTTCCAGGCTTCCTCATTTCTTTGGAACTGGTATCCTCCCCTGCTCGAGTAGCCCCACTCAAGCCTGGGCCTTCTGCCTCCTCCATAAGTCTGGCTATAGAATTGCTTGGATCTCCCACTTCGCAGCATATCGGACACTTCACTCTCATCTTCAGAGCTCTCCTCCCTGGTTTGCTGCGCCCTGTTCTCTGTCTGCTGACTGCCAGTGCCCTTGGACTCTCTACATTTATCACTCTTCTCCTTACGACTGGGAATGCTGGGTTTCGGTTCATTTTTTGGCTCTGCTGGGACCGGCAGGGTGCTGGGCACTGCTGACTGCCTCTCAGCCCCTGGTGTTTGTGGTGAACGATTTCGCTGCCCGGCTGTTTTCTGCTTGGCCAGAGAAGCCACAGGACCAGTCTGCTCCAGCTGAGATGTCCTAGCTGGATCTTCCTTTGGAGCTTCCTGGAGTTTCCTTGCACCAGTTGCAGGGAACGGCACAGTGCTGGACCCACTGCTGCTGTCAGTCCTCTGAAGCTGTTCTGCAGAGTTTCCTCCAGGAACTGGAGGGCTGCATTCCTTAGCCATATACATGCCAGCAGAGGTGCCAGCAGCTGCCTCCTTCTCCTCAGGTGACAAGACGACATTAGGTCTCGCTACTGAATTTTCGATGAAACCCTGAACTGGGTACCCATACCAAAAGTGAGGAAAGAAAGGAGACGCTATTGGAACAGCTCCTAGAAAGTGATTGTGTCCGAAGTGTGGCTGTGGGAACACATTTTTTCCTCTCAGGGACTCCTCGTAGTTTGCGTGAAGAGCTTGCACTGGATTCTCCGATTCCACACAGACCTGTCCTTGACCTTCCGACACCTGAGCTGTAGGGATGATGAGAGGCAGCGATGCAGACCTACCATCAACCTGCGGGACCTGGCCGTTGGATCGGGCCTCACTCTGGACAGGGAAATGCCTGTTTGTTTGCGTTGGTTCATTCTCACTCTGAGCCGGCAGTGGCTCCTGGAACCAGGGGCTGTGCGGGTACACAGGAAGGGACACATTTGGGTACATTCTACAAGCAGCTAAATAGGCCTGGTGCAGGGGGTACAAGTAAGAATGAGGTGCCCACATGGGACAACTGTATGCCTGCAAGACAGGAGGAAAGAGAAACAAAACATATTTGGTCACTTGAAGAGACATAATAGCACGCAGGTCAGTTACCATTTTAAAACAGTTATTACAGGAAGAAAAGGTTAGTTTTATTTACGACTGTCCTTAATTCAAGGACTTAGGACTCCAGGATGATGTTCTTCTTTTTAAATTCTCTTTCCAAATGCCACTGAAATGGGCAAAAAATAAGAAAACTGGGTAACAATTTCTATATAGTTGATCTAAACACATGATGCTGGTAAATCAAGCTTTAGATACGTGCTTTTAAGACACACGTTTCAAGTTCATTTTCCTTAATCACAATTATTAATTCACAATTTGCCCCTCACTTTCCAAAATTCTAAAGGATAATGTTTGAAACAACCAGATGTTGCTTTGAGCAACATGGTCTAGTGGAAAGTGTCCCTGCCCATGCCAGGGGGTTGGAACTGGGTAAGCTTTAGGGTCACTTCCAAACCAAACCATTCTATGGTTGTATGACATGTTTTTATAATACAGCATGACAAATGTACATATTTCAGGCCATACAGGACTTCACACAAGGCACCTGGAGGCACAAGGCTGTCAAAGAGAACTCTGGAGTCATTTGAGGACAGAGCCCAAAGCCTGTCATGGTCTCATGTGTGCCACCTGTATAAACAGTCCCCTGAGCAAACCATCCTGACAAGCCCACTCAGATCTCCTCTCAACAGGAACCAGTCAGTTCACCCTTAATCAGCAGCTAGAAACTTGTGGATAACAGCATGGCAGAATCAGGGATCAGGGTGATGCAGGAAGTAGCTCCCAGGTCGGCTGTGCTGTCTGGTTACAGCTGATGAGCATGACTACTAGAACATGGACCAGTAGATGGTGCTGAGGCACCAGAATGACAGACTATATCCTAAATAATACAAAGGACCAGAAAGGCCAGTCCCAAGTATATGTAGGCTGAGGATACAAACACTAGCAGTGATACTTGCTAATGACTTATGGATTTTCTATTAAGCAAAGAGACTTGTATTAGGCACATATTTATCAAATCTAAATTTACTTTGTAAGGTGCTAACATTCTCTCTTTCCAGGCACAGCCACCAAAGAAAATGATTCTTTATGGCCAAAGCCACATGGAACAAGCCTGAGACATAGCAGGGTTTGATACTACAACAGCTTTACCAGTACAGAGACATGCTCACAGAGGCTTTCCTCTTTCACTGTACACTGCTTCTGAAAGAACACAAATTAATCCTATGAAGACAGGCTGACAGAGTTTAGGTTGTTCAGCTTGAAAAGAAGGCTCTGAGGGAGACCTTCGAGCACCTTCCAGTGTCTAAAGAGCCCTACAGGAAATCTGGAGAAAAGCTTTTGACAAGGACAGGTAGTGATGGGGGGGGTGGGGGAGGTTGGAGATGGTTTTAAACTGACAGAGGGGAGATTTAGATTAGATATTGAGAAAAAATTCTTCCTTGTGAGGGTGCTGAGGCCCTGGCACAGGCTGCCCAGAGAAGCTGTGGCTGCCCCATCCCTTGCAGTGTTCAAGGCCAGGCTGGACAGGGCTTTGAGCAACCTGGTCTAGTGGAAGCTGTCCCTGCCCACGGCAGGGGATTGGAACTGGATGAGCTTTAAGGTCCCTTCCAACCCAAACTGTTCTGTGGTAAGATTTAAATATGAATTCGAAGTACGCAGCTGCAGCAGCCAAACTTCTGCACTCCAACTGCTACCAAATACACGTAATTTTTATGGTGAAACAAACAAAAACACTAAGTTTCAAGAATTACCTTCACACCAAGATTGAAGAAAAATCTGAGAATATTCTTATCTAGGACAAGAAAAAAAAGAAAAACATCTATGAAGACCTAAAATATTACACTTCATCTCATCCAACAGCCAGTCCCTGCACAAAGTTCCATTTCAATAGAGACACACTGGCACACTGCTATTAAGTTGCTGCTTGCGTGTCTGTCTTTCACTTTTAGGTTTGGTTTTCGGTCTGTTTCCTACCCCACCCCCCAACATCTCCAGCAGGATATCTAGAGCACAACTGCAGTTTAAATTTCAATTTTAACAGTTTGCAGAGCTGAACTTCTAAAAGAAACAGTTCAGTAAACAAAACCCCCATGCAGTCAGACACAAGATGCTCTTTACAGGCATATTCTGTATCTGTGTATGCCAAAACCTGTATCTTCTCAGACCATTAAGGAAATGCTCAGCAACTTCCAAGCTTTTGATTACATGAGAAAACCTATTACAGTAAAAGGAAGCAGTTCTCCAAAGAAACCCTTTACAAAACTTCAAGTTATGGTGTGTCAAGCTGAGAACCACAAAAGGATCATATCAGATTTCCAAGTATATCCACTTGAAGTAACTGTAATGTTAGCAACACAAGCTAAAAGGTAACCACTCTATTCAATATTCCCTCCCATGCCATAAATCATGGAATAACAACAATTAGATGTTTTGACACAGACTAACAACAGGACCTAAGGAGCTGTCTTTATTTAAAGCTTTGGAGAAAAGGACCTATTAGGAAAACCAGTACAAAGCTCAGACCTTCCAGCTTCTCACCTTTAGGCAAGTCCTCCCCAGTACTGCATAGGGAGTAAGAGGGTGCAACAGCTCTTTCTCCCTTTTCACTAAAAGGGAATCCAGGGTATAGCGGATCCTGATAAGGATTCAGAGTCTGAGGCAAAGGCATTAAAGGCTGATTAACTGCTTGGAGCGACACTGGAACTCCAGCAACTGGAGCAGATGTTACCTGAGCCTGCGATACAATAGAGTCAGGTCCCGTTGCTGGGGCTGGCATCAATGAAGAAGCAGGTATTTGGGCTGGAATACCTAAGGGGAAAAAACATATATGTATGATCTCAACTATATACTATCACAAAAGAAAATTACAGTGGGAAAGCAGGCTTCAAAAGACAGAAGGGGGAAAAAAAAACGGGGGGGGGGCATGACTGAGATAGGAAGATACAGAAAGAAATTCTTCAGTCAGGAAGTTACACACAAAAAAAGATTTGGCTAAATGCAGACAATAGTTTTCAAAAAGAGGCAAACAGCTGAGCTGCCCAGCAACAGATGAAGTCCTCCCACATTTACTTTTTAAAACATGAGAGGGGATTGAGGGGAAAGAGGAAGAACTGAAACTTATTATGTGACTGCAGTTCTCATTCTGATTAGTCATTTACAGTCAACTCTGATTAATTTACAGCACAGATTAACTGGGCTTTTCTGTCACAGATGTGGTCAGGTGTGTCAGGATTATTACTGTATCATGTGAATACATTATGCTAATTTGAAAGCTAGTTCTTGTACAGAAGACAACAGAGGGAGAGAAAATACAGCACCTGATCTTAGTGAGCAGTACTGAATCTCAGCTAATTCCATAGGTGAAGATACACACAACACAGAAATAACATTACACTGGCTTTGCAGTTCAGGTCCAAATGGATTTCATTAGTTCCAGACATACCAGATCCACGCTGAGTCCTTAGTCAATCAAGGAGCTTATTACATGGGACACAGAGCATACACACATACCAAGCTTCAACATGCTGACAACAAGTTCTACCTTAAGCAGATCATCAGAGTTAAGCCCCCTCAAAACTCAGTGATATCTCACTCAAGAGAGAAACAGAGAACTTGAGTACACATCTGTCTTCACTTTCATGTAGGGAGTAAAGCAAACTACACATACAGGCAAAGATCTACTATAACTATAGCAAGCTTTCAGCAGTAAGAAACTATATACCTACAAATGACTGCCTTTGGGATGTCAAGTTACACAAAACAGTGCCTCCTGGAGGCATCTTCAATTTAGCAAGAAGTTAAAAGTATTTTTCAGGGCTAGTAATTTCTGATTGATGTTAGTATTTCTCCAAACCTGCTGGTCCATAGGTTGCTGGCTCACTTGGCCAAGCTGGCACAATGGCTGGTACAGAAGGCACTGCTGGAGGTAAATGTACCTCAGAGAAGACTGGTGAGGGTGTTGGAGTTATGCTCGGTAAGCATTCTGTCAGGTTCTATAAAACAAAGAGATCACTTTAAATTATTACAAATCACCACTGCTGGTGACCCCTAATGTGTCTGAGTTCTATCAAAAAAGGCTTGATGGCTCAGTATTATCCAGTATGTCACCATCACCACATCAAAATATTAACTAGTAACATATTACACTGTGTACGTAATAGATCTGAGATTATTAAATCACTGAATGAAGAACTCTGCACTGAGCTCTATCCAGAATGTGCCTGTACCACAGCCAGCCATCAGTGCTATAACACTTCCATAAGCATTACATTTAAGTATTTCCCATCCAAAACAAAAGCCACCCTCATATACAATTACCTATAACCTCAGATAAATATGAAAAGGCAAAGGTAAAGAGTTTAAAGTCAAAAGCACAGTTATTTAGCAGAAAGGTAGAAAACCACCCCTCAGAAGAAAAAGGATATACTTTTACTTTTCTATCAAGGATTGTCCTTTTACATTGTACGTTGGACATAACAGATTCTATAATTCTAGCAGTTATCACCATAGAAATGACCATATAATTAAAAGCCAGTATTAGAACACATGGCTGTGATGAAGCTCCCCTTTGCCTGAAGTCTCCTGACTGAAAAACTTTGAAATCAAACAAACATTTCTTACTTGCTCAGCAAGGACCGGAGAATCTGGTTTTACTTGTCCCAAAGGAGACGAATCTTTTGGATAACTCTCATCTTGACTATTCTTCTAAAGCAAAGTTAGAAACAACAGACACAGCTATTCTAATAGTAAGATTTACTTTTCAAAGAGACATTCAAAGGTATTAAACCACACTACATACAATGTGGGCTAAGCACCCAATCACTATTGTACTAGTGTAACATTTTGCCCATTGAAAGAACAGTACATGTTAAAATCCAACAAGAGGCCACAAATCTTCACTGAACTTCAGAGATCATGGTCTGTTAACACAGAAGGTATTAGTAAAGATCAAATCTTCTGTGGTCCCATTATACTCAAAGTACAGACTGTACTAAGCAATTACAAATCCAGATTGGTAAATGCTCTCGATAGCCCAGATTTGAGAATTCATATTTCAGAAAGACTGTAAAAGTATAGGTTACAGGGGCTGAGGAAAGCCAACAGCAATACAAGCCTCCAACCTTAGAAGTATTTCACTAAAAGCTGTAAAGCAGCAGCAGCAATCATAGCTCTAAAGGCAGCTATTGCTCTGCTAATCATGTATCAGAGAAGCAATAACATTAAACAAAAATTTGGTCTTTTCTTTAAGATTACCTCAGATGAATTTGGCTCAAGCTTCTGACTTAAGTGGATCTGCCTGGAATTTGACTCTGTAACACCAAGACATAACCTAGTAAATGAACTATTACACCATTTATGGCTATCACAACTTAAGCCAGTTAAAGTTTGTCTTTCCCAAGTTAAAACTTCAAAACAAAACCTACCTCAGCACATATTACTTCAAAAAACTTAAATTTCAATTTTTTATCAAAGCATCCTAAAATAAACAATTGTTAGGGCAGTAACAGAGCAGCTACTTCAACCTGGGTTTTCAAAGCTCTACAGGAATTGTTTACTGATATTTGTTAACCATTCTGGTGATGCTAGAGGGGAGCATGAAAAAATATAGCTGTCTCTTTAAAACACACATCATTCATCCCAAATCCCTCCTAGTGAGAAAGCAGTAAGTTTGTACTTTGCTTGAAGTGAAAATGTTTTCCATATTCAGGATAACAGAAGCTTAAAGTCTCGTCTAGTTTTGGCTGAGTTACAGACAGATAAATTTACAAGGTTTCAGTGCTTCAAAATGTCTACAAAGTTTTTGAAATGATGCTGAAAGTTTGATTTCTTGAGCACCAGCAAACACTTGGTTGGGGAGGCGGTGCTGAAAACAGTCATGGCATAATCTTCATACACTAAGATCTTTACAGATTCTTCACATTGCAGCTCATGCTCAAATCTGTTTACTTGACTACTATCTATCAAATTCATGCACATAATTTAATAGTAGCTGCTAAACAGACAACATGTACTTTTAAAAAAGTCAGTATATACACCATTGCAACTAGACAACAATGTAAATGAAAACAATGCTGATTATGAGAATTACTGCCGATTTCCCAAGCACCAATAGGAATCTCTGAATACTCAGAAGGAAATGCAATTTATTCGCATGGGAGTTTCAGCCTAACTTCAGAAGAGGCAACACAACCCAGGGCATCACAAAACACACAGAGAAAGCCATACATGCTATGCACTTCAAAATCTCTCATGGCACCATAGGAAAGAGCTTTCTCCACATGAATGCTCTTTTTGACATTGCTGATGAAATCAGTTTTCAAACAAAACTGGTTTTCAGATGCTTGGAGAATGAAAAATAGGCAATGTCAGTCCTAGTGAGACCATTTAGGGTGGCACTGCATTTTTGAAAGAGGGACTATGGAGCACAAGTACCATAAATACACAACAGGAATGCTCTGCTGTTGCCAAAAATAAGGAAACAAAAAAAGAATATATTTAAAAAACAAAGGGAAGGAACAGCTTTTAAGAGGAGGCGAGAGAGTTTTTACTCAGGAAAAAAAAAAAATAAATGGAAGAAGCCAAGAACAAATTCCAGGTGCAGTTGTAGCAAAGCAAAAAAAGCTAACAAAAAAATAATCCTATCAATTACGTTTAGCAAAGATTCAGTAACTTACTTCTCACAGCTACAGCTTTCACCTATTATTGCTATGTTCCCCTTCCTCACAGAAAAGGAAAGCTTATTCAATGAAGAGAAGCTGAAGAGCATTGAAACAGACTGGGCAGAAAGAGAAAACCCAAACAAATTTTGACCATGTGACAGCTCTATCTACTGTAAATGTGTGTGTGTCTGTGTGTGTGTGCGCGTGCATGTTCAACTCGTCTGTACCCCACCTTCTCCCCTCATTTCTTTAGCACCACCTGCCAATTCTTAACCATGCCACACTGAATACTTCTTTCTACCTGCTTTTCTCTTAACTGACTCCAGTAAGCACTCTTAATATTGTCTCACTGACACTTTTGCCACACTCGCTACGATTTGAACAGGATGAAATCTAGGGTAGCTCTGACAGTATTTTTGTTTCTCACATTCGTCTTCCCATTTATTACAAAATCCCAGCATGGAGCTTGCTCTCTGTGCCACATTCACATGGCAGGAAAACATGCACTTTCTTTCAGACCACAACTTTGCTACCTTGAGCCTAGCTTAGTTTGGCACTATTACTTGAGATAATTTTCCCCTCACTGCCTAAAAGATGCCCCATCTTGAATAAATTCTGATGCTGGTAATAAAAACAAGCAAACAAAAAAAAGCCTTGGCCTAAACTCATTTGGTTTTACCTTTATCCTTCTGCTCTTCCACCTCTGCTGTCCACTTGCTGTTTCTTCTCTCGTTACTTGAGAACTTCTTCTGGTTTAAGTTATCCACAGTCTGCGTAGCAGCCTGACAGACTGACTGATTCTAAAGAAGTTTACAAAAGCAGAAATATTAATTTATGCAAGTAGTCTGATGATACTTTGACATCATCTAATATATTATTACGCCTTTATGACACATTCTTAGCACTGTGATAGGCAGAAGTTTGGGGTGGGAGCAGTCTTGATCCGTGTCACTTAGATTCATCCACTCTTTCACTCATTGCTAAATATTGCAGTGTCCTTTAAAAAGCATTCATGTCATTAGTCTGCACGGCAACCAGAAACTGCTTCACTCATACAGTACCTGCTTTTAAATCACACCCTCCTTTTGCCGGTGAGCAAGTACAGCACACTTAACCACAGCTCAGAGCTCTGTTAGGCTTCAGCCTCAATCTGCTCTTTGCAGCACAGAAGAGCTGTATGTTTCTTCTTGATTACACCAATAAAAGTAATTACTGCTTAAGAACTGAAAGATACATTACAGGAAGCCACTTCCACAAAGTAAGAGATTTAAGGCCCATCTTTCACCTCAATTCTTCCCTGTCTGGTTCTTGTTCCTGTTCGCCCTAGAATTTAAATACAAACAGCCTCACAAGCCTCTAGAATAACCCTATGTAGACAGCAGCTCTTTACACACAGGATGTGCACACTTCCTGGAGGTAGTGAAATTCCAATCCACTTTCTTTTAAAATTGCATCATTTAGCTCTCAAAATCTAGAGACTACATTCTTCCCTCAGACACAGAGAAGTCCACTGAAGCCAGCTCAGCTCCACAACAGGAAAAGACCATGTCTGACAAAGAATTTGCATTACTTATGACACCAGTAAGTTCCCAGGCTAAAAAGAAAAAGTCACTTACAAATGAAAGAGGTTTTATGTGTACCAAATCAGAAACAATCAACCAGTCCTCTCTGATACTAATCCAAGCACCACAGTACCATTCTACTGAGCTATTTCTCTGCTAAATTAAACTGTACTTCAAAGCAAGTCGCCCTCACCTCAAAGCTTGATTCCAGTATATGAGACATCTGAGTAACTGTGCATGCAAAGCCTTCCAACGACAGGAGGAACACAAAAAAAGAAGCTCACAGCTTCAGAATCTTATGTGTCTGCCGTATCTAGATACCTCAAGAACTATGCGTGGTCAACATTTATTATTCCCAAGGGATACTGTTACATATGTCTCTTATCTTGAATTGTAATGCACTGTAGAGTCGCATATTTCTATGTAGGAACTGAGTGTGAAGAAAACATCCTTAACTTTAGTTTTGTACTGCAACGCAAGGACAGCAAAACAACAACTGCAAATTAAAGGTCCACGTACAAGTATAAAAAAATGCACTACTGATAACAGTGAAAAAAGCATACATTAGAAAGAGCAGGAAAAGCTTGTTCATCCCTTTGCTGAATCTCATAGAGTGAACGAGACTCTTCTATAGCCTGTTTCTCCCTGCGCTCCTCTGGAGACAGTCCAAAGTAGTTACAATCTCTGCTGCCGTGGTTCAGATCCTCAGTTCTTTCCCTGTCTGGTTTTCTGCAAAGGGAGAAAAAAGAGAAACTGGATCACTCTGAGAAGGAAATTCACCAGAATAAAACACAATACAAACTCAGGATTTAGAAGGAAGAAAGATGGTAATTGTAACACTACTTGTGTGAAACCATATATCCCAGACCTCTTTCTGCCTACTGCAAGTTAACCCATACACATAAAATTTAACAGAGTTGGTTTTATCCATGATTTATTCAGTTCAATCCAATTTTGAAAGACTTGATAACAAATAAATGGTTCAGGTTGGAAGGGACCTTATCTAGTTCCAAACCCGCTGCTGCTAGACCAGGTTGTTCAGCTGAGTGAATATCTTAGCCCTGCTTAAGCAGCACTACATGCAGCACTACCTCTGCCCCAAATAGAAAATAAAACAGCATCCCCTTCCCAAGAAGGAACTGCAGTTCTGTGTATGGTGCTTCCAGGGGGAATGCTGACATACACAAGGAAAAAAAAAAAAAAAAAAACCGGGGGTGTGAGCTCACAATGGCAGCAATTTTGAAGGAAGTTTAAAATTAAAAATAAATAAATAGAATGATTTTTCTTCTGCTTGTTGTCTTATATTAAGGATTTTGAACACTTCTTAAGATGTCAATGGCAACATATTTCAAGAGCATGCTGGAAATATCTGAAGTAGGCCCCTAGGCTCCAAACAGCTCAGCTGGAGTTCAAGGTAAGAAAGATGTTAATTGAAGCTTTACCTTACAGTTTGGGAGGGATTCCTGCCTGGAGCTTTTTGTTCAGTTGAGGTCTGATGAGGTTGGGGTCCAGAACATAAGAACTGATGTTGCCTGGTCCCCACAGTATGCTGAAGTCGAGGAGGTAGTGCTGACTGGGGTTTTACTGACTTGCTCTGATTCTTTGGCCCTCTGCAATCTGCATCTATGTGAAAGACATGAAAACAGACATACTTTTCTAACCATTTTTTAAGCTCTCTGGGACAAACCAGCTAACAATAAAGGTTCTGCCACACAAAGACAGGTACAATCCTACCAGGCTGAGCATTCTGCCCCCATGTTGGGAAAAACTTTTTTATCTTCTTCCCTGGCACAGTGTTCCAGCCCTCCATAGGAGAGGTCTGTGGGAGAGGTTTAAGGCTCTTCAGTGAGACAGCATGCCTAAAAAACAAGGAATTACGGAGGGAAAAAAGTCTTAAAAGACCAGACTGGGGCTTGCACAAATTAATAGCACACGTTTACTAAAACTGATGAATCTTTCCATTTTTTGAGAACACTGCATTCAAAGATCTTTGCTCTTTATGATTACACTCAAGCAACATATATAGAACAAACCTTCATTTTTGGTTGTGTTTTTTGTTTGGTTTTGGGGGGTTTAATAAAACTCTCCATTATGCTGATGCAAACCTATCCAGTAAAGAATGATCAGCCAGTTGTGGAGTATTATGCCTTCAGGCCAGACAGAAAAGGATAATGACCAGAAAAAAACTATATACTCAGCTAAACTTATCATAAATCTGCAGCAGATGTCAGAATTAAAAAACATCACGTTGGTGGGTTTTATGCCAAAACAGTTACTCTGCTTTTAATTGAGAATGCTGTAGGATGTCCAAGGAACTGTTCATATTATCTGAAGGGAAGACATTGAAATCTATAGTAGACAGGTCAAATCAGGCTAAATCTCCATTTTAAAAATGGAGCAAGCTATGAGACAATCTCCAGATCTCACAACATTTTCTTTTTTTATAACAGGAGATCACATCAGATTAATGGACACCTTTCACATTCCCTCATTTACCTCGACTGAAAGCTTTTCCTCTCCCCAAACTACACTCAGCTGTGGGTTGTTTTTGTCCCAGAAGTGTTACAGAACTTACAGCAGAGGTCAAGATGTGCTAAACCACCCCACCCTCTCCCCTCCCCAAAAAAATACAAATAGAAGCACACTTCACCTAAACAACCAAAACCACCACAAAAAAAAAAAAAAAAAAAAACCCACAATAAACAGCAATCGAACAACACACAAAACCACACTGCAGCCCCCAACAACTTTAAACACTTGGTTTGTCCAAGGAAGGGCAAAGATGGTGCTGATTTGAACAGCAGCTTGGCACTCTGCATGAAATCAGGCAGCGCTACTCAACCAATAGAGAAGCTAGGTGCTTTGACAGACCTTTTAGTACCAAAAGCTTATCACAAATATAGCATCTAATTAATAAGCACCACAAGCAACATTTAATTAGCATGGCATCAATCTGTTTAGGATTGGATCTTGTGCAAAAAAAAAAAAAAACACTGAGTACTAATGTAGTTATTATGTCATTCTGCAGGTAATATCCAGAGTACTTAGCACTAAAGAAAAAAGTCTGCAATGACAATCAGTGCAGAACTTCTTTTTCCTATTTAGCATGTCATTTTCTTAATTTTGTGGTAGTATCTCTTCAAGTAAAGAAGCAGATGCACTTCATGGGCTGAAATCAACTTTGAATTAAAGTAATGCTGCCCTTACCAGTGTTGAGTTTGGCAATGTTCCAAAAGAGATCTAGCACTTACTTTGCTCCTAGCTCTTCTACAAATACAACAACTGGCCCATTCTCTGAACAAACTTCTTGAATATGGGCATTATAAAATTTCCCACTATGTTCTAAGCGCACCTATAAGAAAAAGAGTAAGGAAAACAAAAAGGTGCATTAACTTCAAAGAGAACATCAACAGTTTAAAATGACAGTGATGTCAAAAATAGAGCTTTTCCTTTGGCCAGCAGAAGACCTGAGAAATAAGTATCACATAATTCAGTAAATGCATCAAAAGCAAATCTTCAATTCGTATCACTTCTTCAAAAAGGAATAAAAACACTAAAACAAAACAAAAAACTATATACACCCACCCCAGAAATCTTGCCTGGTAACATGACATAATGAAATATGCTTTAAAAACTCATGAGAAAGAAGGAAACAGGGCATCAAGGCTTTTCAGTTTTACTAAAAGCACTCTTAGAATAAAATCCGAAGCTTTTTCTTGTTGAAATCCATGTAAAGGAAAGAAAAATTCATTACTAACTTCACTGAAATTTGGTGTAGTTAAGAACATAATGAACGCCAATTATTTCTGAAGTTATTCTTCAGGAAGTTGTTTTGAAAACAACCAAAAAAGTTGTTCAGACATGATCACGGTGTTACTTGTCTGACATTCCACATTCTTAAGTCTTCTGCTACCCAAAAATTTCATAATGTTCTGCTACAATATTTGGCTTTTCAATTGTATTAATTTGGTCAATTCCACTTTTCACTGTTTACTTCATCTTTCCTTCTCATGTTTTTATCCCATATATTCACTGACTCGCTATGTACACATAAAATTTGACAGAATATGTTAGCTACCAGAGATCTTTCTACTAACAATACCTGTACCCTTCAGTAAATACTACACAAAACAGCCTTAGGTTCTTAAACACAAATTTTTAGCCTCTCCTATTAAGCAATAAATAATCAACTCCACACTAGGTTCAGAGACACATTTTTCCTGAATTTATTCACTATGCGTAATTCCATTACACAAAAAAAAAAAAAACAAATTGAAAGAGCCCCCATGCTGCATAATAAAACTGAGTACTGTTGCATTCAGATGAATAACCTTCAATAGATGGTCAAGTGTCCTAGAAAGCACCATGTTTAGACAAGCACCAGCAGTTTAGTTAACACACGTAGGGGGATTAATCTAAAATTTGAGCACTATAGAATTTAATGGCAAATCTTATTTCTTCTTAAGCAGCAATGCATACTGCAAATTTTAATAGAGTTTAAAAAGCGATTGTGCAGTGCACTTTGAATACTTCAAGAAGAAGAATCATCCCAAACTTCAGGATCCACAGTAACTAAAGCAAGCTGTATTCCATTACTTAAAAGTTACGAGTTTAGAACAAAGTCAATTTACAAACAGTAATCATTATCTCAAGAGCTGAATACAAATACATGGAACTATGGCGTTGGTTTTGGCCTCCCCAAAGAAAAGCCCGTATGACAAAACCCACTAAAATTTAGTTGTCCATTATGCAACTATATGCATGAAAAGCCTTCACCATGCAGCAGTATAAGAAAGCAAGTGCAGCCACCAGCAAAAGATGCAGGGGAGATAACGATTAGTTTTATAAAACAGACACACCAAACTTTAACACATCACAGGAGTAACTGCCTAGCTTATGGAGCCCACCAAGAGGAAAACAAGAGCTTAGCTGGAACTGAGTAAACTACCCTAAACACACCTGCTTCTCACACACAGGCTAGCATTCTACAATGCTAAGCAAGGACTCACCACAGAGGGAAGCCTGAACAAACTTCACATTCAATCTTTATACTGCACATTAAGGTCCTCAATCATTTTACCAAATACACTCCTGAAGTTAACCTTGTGACTTTCAAATCCAGTAAACTGGCACTGATCATATGTTCTATCATCTGCCTTTTCTAGACATATGCTGTAAGCCATGAATACTGCCAACAGTTACATAACGAGCATACACTCAGTTGAAGACACAAGAATATTTAGAAAACAGTAATTATACATACATATCAAAATAGTTAACAAAGAGGGAAAATTGGCATTTTCAGCAAAATTTTAGTATCTATAAACTATAATGCAACTATTACTTACTTTACATTTATCTCCAACTGAGTATTGCATGCCAGCGGCAATAGAAAAATCTTGTTTTTGCTGATCTGTAAATACATTATCAATAACATATTGTTAGTTTAAATACACTGTAAAAGTTACTTTCTTGATGCAGAAGTGCAAACCACAAGTTCACACCCTAAACCTGCACACTGACCTCTGTGAGAAAGACCACTACCTAAACATAAACTGCTGCTTGCATCACTGCTCTTCGAAAGAGCTCATTTCGTACATCAGCATGCAAAAGCTGGAACTTCTAAGTATTTGGTTACTTACCCCATTTGGATTGGAGCCAAACGTCGTATTCAACATTTCTGTAAACTGATGGATTTAGTGCTTTAAGAACTTTTTTCGGTAAGACCAGCAAGGCAGGATTCCCATTGCTCTTAAGGTGCTGTATGAAACAGAACAAAGTGCTAAATGGTCAACTATATAATGATGTAACGATTCTCTATTTTTCAATCACAGTGCTCAGCTTTGAACTAAAATATAAAGAAGTTGAAAATACATAAAGCGTAACATAATTCAATTACCTTTTCAATGCTTTTTCTTCTAACCGTATCAGAACAAAATTAAGAATTAAGTAGTGTTACAAAGTACGCTATCCATCTTTTGGCACATGTAAAGCAAATGTTATTTTTCAAAGTAGTAAGTAGTTTTTTAAGCTATTACATACTAGCAGAACTAGAAACACAAGATTCTCTCAGAAACACCGAACACTGAAAAAATATGGCAAATTACAAATTACTAGCATGAAAATAAATCTTAACATATAAATACCTTGTTGTCAGAAAGAGATTTCAATCCATTCGTATCACTAACTGTTGTAGCTTTACTCCTGCAAAAGGACAGAAGCAAAGTGTGATACTATAGTATTAACAACGCCTGAAAACTGGATAAAGAATTTTCTTGGAAGTGGATGAAAATATCATATCACTCTCTAAGTAGTTTTTCCACAATAAGCATATCACAGAACAGTTTTCAAAATTAAAACCTGCTTAAAACACAGAACTATATTTCTATATCATATAAAGCTAAAAATAATATTTTTGGTTTTAAGAACAAGTTTTAGGATGTCTAACTCGTGTACTGACTTAGCCATCACTTAAATAAAAAAGGGGGGAACAGAGCAGGCAAGGGAAACAAAAAATTCCTCTGAAATTTCTGCAATTATGTAAGGAAAACATGGCAAAAGCAGACATTAAAAAAAAAATCAAAACCAAAAGACACTCTATTAGTGAACTGGCATCAGACACTCTAATTTACTCTTATTTTCTACACCTGACATCACTGAAAAAACTACTTTCCACAAAGAAAACCCAAGTATTTTTCCCTACAGCAAGTTGTAAGTATCTGTCAGCATTAACTTCTTCCAAAACCAAACCAAACTATTGCATTTAATAACAATGTAACTAAAAAGCTGACATTTATAAAATGCAAAAGAGCTTCTGGAAAACTAGGTAATGAAGCAAGCAGAAGTCAACTTTAAGACAAGCAGGAAAATCAAGACCTCATAAACACAGCAAAGTGTTTGTAATTCACGTTAACTAGGTCAAGAGTTACACACACTGGCTCTTGCATCATAAGACATATGGTTTAAATAAAAAATGTTGAGTTGGGTTGTCTCAAGTGAGTTTATGACCTTCATTTACAAAGGTGCTATGGAGGTTAGCAGTTTATTTTCTTATGAATCCCAAAGACACAGGATAATGCTACCGCAAAGCCCAGGAAAGCTTCAACAGCAGAAAGGAATGAAGGTTTCCACTGTCTGACATTTAACCACAATAATTGTTCCCCAAGGCAGAAATACTTTGTATTTTAATTGGCAATGCTCCCTAGTATTTTTTTTTTTTCTAAACAAAAAAGGAAGCTAAACCCTTTCCCAGAACTTGGTTTTCCTTCTGTGATTTACATCATCTTCCTTTCAAAAAAAAAAACCAAACAAAACCAATCAGCTTCCAATATCTTAATGTATTTCTTCTGACACATGCCACAGAGACGACAGCAGAGACCCCAAAAAGGACTTTAATGACATTCAGTGGGAAGAGGGGACTTAATGCATGAACATTGCATAATCTCCACAGCTTCAATGGAATTTCACACAGCCAGAGACTTCATAACAGTATTAAACACAAGAAAAACTGCCACTATGTACAAAGGCAAAAATGGCACTGTGGAAGACTTACTGTGCAAAAGGAATCAGTAGGTCAAAATCTCAAAGCTACCTAGAACATTCAGGTGCAGCAAAAAAAATACAAACCCACAAACAGAATCACTTCATAAAGATCAAAGAACAAAATGAAGCAAGCTACATCTGTATTTCTCTATTCTGATACATCCCAAGCAGGCATTTTAGCCCCAGATATGGAAGCAACATAAGCCTGAGTAGATTCCTGTAACTGTACTGAGTTGCAAGAGATGGCCAAGTAACTTTCATGGAGTTAACCATGCCAGACTGGCAGACTGACACCTGTCCCTGGGGATTCTGCTCTTTTAAACAGGAAGAAGGACATGTTGCAATGGCAATATTCCATTATGTAAAGAGACCAGAAGCTAGACTACAGGATAAACAGAGGAACCAGAAACCTGTTCTCCGCTACAGGGAAGATGACGCATTTCATTCTTTCTAACCTCGTCACTTTGTATTTCTCTTCTTAGTAATTTGTAAAAGCCTTTCAATCCCAAGTGTAAGAATTCTACTATCCACCAGAAATTCAGAAAACTCATTTAACATGTATTGCTTACAGGAACCTTATATTAACTTTTAAATCCCATTTACCTGTAGCTGTCATCTTCTGAATCTGAAGCAGATACTTCACTGCTACCGTTACTTTCCTCTGTCACACCACCAGCACTAAGTTCCGCTATAATTTTCTTTACATCTGTATCAAATACTTTCTCATAAAGCAACTCATACAGTAGAGCTGGGGAAGAGGAGGAGATAGTGGAAGGGCAAAATCAATTACAAGGCAAATGAGATTTTATACTACCATTACTGACGCATTTCAAATTTCTTCAATCAAAGCAAGCAAGCATTTTGATGTCTTAACTAACTGTGAAGGCATTAAAAGCAGAACCAGCTGCAGCCACTATAGGTATACACACTAAAAATCAGGTCAAATTTGTCCTCTACTATGTAACTCTGCAAATAGGCAGAGCTTCCATGAAGAATTAGAATCCTTGTAGAGACTGTCACAGTGACCCATCACACCTGATTAGGACCTTTGGGCATTCTGCAATCTACTAAAGAAAACAATAATCCATGAAGACAGTTATTTTTTCCACATGCAAACCCTATAATTTCTGTGACAAGTTACACATGCAAGGATAATTCTAACATAAACAGTTAGTTTGCTAACACAGTCTGAAATACAAAATTAACACAAGAATGTTGACCAGAAAAAAATGCAACAGATCCTAAATTAGTACACCAACATTTTCTGTTTACACCAGACCACCCAGATTCAAAGAGGCAGGTAAATATTCTCCTCTTGGCATGCAATCTGCTTTGTCAAGAATCAAGACACAGGAAGTATTCGCGCCCTTGCAAAACCATAGAGTCATTGACAATTCAAATGGAAAACTAAGCTACTAAAAACTATAATGAGCTTTCATACAGTGCTTTTCCTGAAACCTAAGAGTGACTATTTTTAGATTTTGGTAAAAATACATGCTTGTAATTAACCAACATAATACTCACACTGGCACAGAGCAGCCTTTTCTGAATACTCTATGGGATAAACAATATCATAGTGGTTTCCATTTGAGAAGCACAGCAATACCTATTAAAAAACCACAGATATTTTAGGGTTTGCATCTCACTTGATTTTCATATTAGCACTACCTTTTAAATTCAACCTTATGTACCAACACACACATGGCTGTCCTTTAAACCAAAAAAGATTTGTTCAAAAGTCAAAAAAACTTTAAGACAGAGGTAGCTATGTGAGTTAGCATTTGTAAAACTGATTTTTTACAGAATTTTAGATTACTAGGAAGATACACCCCAAATATCCATTTAGAAAGAAGTGCTACATGTATCAACAGAAGCCTTAAATATGTACAAAAAGAAATTGTTAAAATTCTCAGAATATTTCATAGTGCTGAATAATAAAACTCACAAAACTATTTGCTGTTTATATAGTCTTAATTCAGCCTTTCACAATAGCCATCATTAATTTTTTTACCTTATCAGAAAAGCCATTTTCAGTTACATGTGAAGGAGAAGCATTTGGTTCCCGGTAGATTATGAAATCTTTCCTGAGGACAAAAAAATAGCAGTTAAGAATTAATTTAAAAATTAGCATCAACAAAAAAAAAATGAAATATTCAAATCAAGTTCAAGGAACATACATAACTACAAAAAACACCTACTGGAAAAGAATACCGAAGAAGATGAATACAACTATCACTGATCCAAAAAAGGCTTACTTTTATAGAAGAATATTCTAGAATAAGATGTGCTATCACAATATGGACAGAGCCAACACAAGTAAAGCAGATTTCCAGACACTGTTTTCTGGAGCAGTGTCTAAAAAGATGACGGCTCCCCAGTCCTAGAGAAATTCATTGCACTTTTTGCCATTTGGAAGCCAACCAGAATAAAGAGGAGGTTGGTTTTATGAACAGAGACAGGAAACAGTGACAAGAGCAATGGCTTAGGCTAAATCTGTGCTAGCAGACTGATTACATGCGCATGATAATCCTCTTGGGCCAGCTAACAGAGCAGTCCATGTCTGTGCTCAGAAAATCTTCTCGCCTAACAAACTAAGTTCTTAAGCTCAGAAGGGTTCACACAATGTTTCTGCTCCCAAACAGACCACCAGCAAGCGTTGCCTGAGGATCATACATTACAACCAAGAAGCATATCTGCAAATCATGCCCTCCATGTCTTTTTTCCTGCATTTTAAAAAGCATAATATACTGAAAAAAGACATTCAGTG
Source organism: Psilopsiagon aurifrons (assembly GCA_025447955.1). Lineage (NCBI taxonomy): Eukaryota > Metazoa > Chordata > Aves > Psittaciformes > Psittacidae > Psilopsiagon > Psilopsiagon aurifrons. Next base: position 52,395 of record JAOEHY010008777.1, read on the forward strand.
GGTTCAGTTTCCCTTTTTTAGGAGCTAAGGACTCCACTGAAGTGTGGAGTCTAACACCATTCTGTGTTTGTTAGACTCAAGTTGCTGGATTTGAAGTGGCAAAGAAACCCTTCTGTTGTCTCTTCAACAGCAGAGAAAGAAACTTTTTGGGAAGCTTGGACTGAACCGGCAGAGCGCATGCCACTGCTGTGTTGGCAGACATTCACCATCAAGGGTGTAAGTCTAGTAGAGTCTTTAAACCAAGTTTAGAAAATTCTTATCACTGCAAAGAAAGTTTGGGTATCTCATTACGTTTAAAACGATCAAAAATACCATAAATGAAGAGTTAAGCTACTACAGCTAGCAAATCTAGAATTTACATTCCACACTTAGAATTCTTTTTTTTTTTGCCTTGCTAGATTAAAGAGCATAAGAAGTTGAACTGGATATAAAGTGACATATACAGGAAAACCCAGAACTGATACTGACATGACATGCTGTTTGATTTTCTACTGTCTAAAACTGAAATAATTCTTTGCTACTTGTTTTGGTTTTGCTATAATCAGACTCTGTCAGGATCTTAATTATTTTCTCTCTCTTTTATCCACAAATCCTCCCCATGAATTCTTTGCTCAGCAACCAATCACTTTCTTGAACTTCTTCCTTGCTCACACAAGCAAAAGCTTTACTTTACTAGTCTTGCAAAATGGTGAAATACATTCAGAGGCACTTTTTCTGGATTAAAAAAATCCAGAAGTTTCTACAACTCAGAAAAAGCAATTTTGAGAAGAAAAGAGTTTCACAGCTCAGAGACCCACCCACTTCAGGGCAGCAAGGAAAATTTAATAGATAACCAAATTACACTTGTGACAGATCTGAGAAGTGAAAATGAAACAAATCTATTTATACTGCATTTCTACCCGATGCTTGAAAAGTCTGAAACTTTCTCATTTCTCTGCTTGACACAGAACAGTAAATTTGTACTTCTGCTCTCCCTCAGTCTCCCAGCCTGCAGGAAGAGAAGCAACCATTTCTCCCTACCTGCAAGCACCATTCCTACTTTGCCAGAGCCTCTAAATTGCCTTTTTAATAGAAGCCAGTCTTCCCAAAACAAGTACGGCAGTAGCATTTCTTCTGTGTCCAACTCTGCAGCAAAATACTGCCTACAGTTGCAACTATGCCACAATCCCCCTCATGCTTCCAATAAAAATTTTAAAAATGCTATGATCAACCAGGATTTGTCTCTCTATTCACTTAACAGTAGTGGTCCTGGATAACAACATATCACAGCTTCAAAATCAACTGGCTCTACTTCATGACAATACATTTCTCATGGCCAGAAAACAGAACAAACAGATCACAACTGCTCAGGTTCAATGTAAGCAACCATGCAATTTTATTGACTTGAGTTACATTCCTCTTCACCCTGTCTCAATCTAACCATCAGACCTTCTTTCTAAGCTTCTTGAACCAAACTTTATTCTCCCACCTGTGCAGCACATGCAACTCTAAACTGTGCATTAACAACAAAATGCCAAGATAGTTTCATGCAATTTCCCATCCTTAGCACTCATCTAAGCATCTGAAATACTTAACTAGTTTCTTTCCTCCATCAACTGTCTCATCAAGAGTCAAAGTATTAAAAAAGTCATTAATTTACAGTAAGCATTTTGAAATACTGCATTTTCCAACAGGTTTACAAACAGCAGGAAGAGAAGATGCTGCACACTGCTCATTCCCTTGCACAGTATATAGAAAACAGCTATAAATATTCAGCATATTGCTTCATACTACTTTGTAGAAAGATTAATATATAGGTTTACATTTAATAAAAACCACATCAACAAAACTGCTCAGCACCAAGGAGTGTTTCTATGCACAAATACCAAAACATTTCTGAAGCATAGCTCAAGCTATGGTACTTGACAAACTCGTACTACTTCATCCATACTGATACCGGGGAAAAATTAATGTTTATACAGAAAAGAGACCAAGCACTACACCAGGTAGTCTTATATATATATACCTGGTAGTCTTATACATATATACCTGGTACACAGAACCCCATAGCAGGGGAGTGGCTTTCTAGCATACAGCCTACAATACTCATACCACTTTCAAGCTACATCAGAGCATTTGTACAAAGGCAATAAAGAAATAGGTACAGCCCCCAGCTTAGCAATACTGTTAATATTAAAGCCTTGTTGAGAAACAGGAAGAAATGCAATTTCAATAAAAACATTAGGACGTAAAAATAAACAAGATACAAACTGTGTCACTCTACCCACAATTAGTTGCGCAGGTGAAATGCATGGCATTATTACAAACCTGGATCCAAACCCCTGATTAAATGCCATTTTCAAAGCTCACTTTTCTATTTATTACCTTGAGAGCTGTGATTTTCAAAGCATATTTGTAACTTTCCAGAGAACTACAGTATAACACACAATTACATCTTTCTTATTCCAACTGACTCACTAACAAAACAACTGATCTCAATTAAACATATTTAAGTTTCCTTACTTGTACATAAGAGAAAGGGCACTTATTTCCACTTGTCCAACCCATTCCTATATTGAAAGAAAAAAGAATAAAATTAACTTCAAACACACAGTTATTATACTTCCTCATGTGTAGGCCAAGAGATGCAAGAAATTACTGTCAAAACCAAATATATCAACATGGAGGCCGAAGTTCAGCTGACACACTTTGATTGTATTTTTTTGTTAATAATAATTATTCCACTAAGGTGGTTAAGGGGTACAAGCTACAAGGACATTTTCTCAAACTAGCAATGAATCTATCGGTATGAAAATGGAGAGAACTAAAAATCAATCACAAATTCAAATCTGTTATTAAAGAGAATGATTTTGAAAGGTAATGTAGTTGGGTTGGGGTATTTTTTCTGTTAAACAACCAGCAGTCTAGCTTTTCAAAACTGATTTTTGAAAAAAAAGTGATTGTCAGATTTACCAAGTGAGTTTAAAAATGTTACTTTCCACATTCAAAACTGTCTGGGCATGTGGCCTTGAGCTGTAGATGAGCAGGAAAAAGAACCTTGAGGCTTAACTCTCATGTCTAAAACACAGATAACTTCCGTACAAATATTCTGACACCATCTTGTGAACTGCTCCAACAAAGTAGACAGTCCACTTCCAAACAGCCAAAATAAACTTGTGATAGCTGCATTTCTCAGACAAGCAGCTATGTATCAACACCTGAAGAAAGACCAAAAGTCTGTCCTTTAAAACTGTTAACCAGTGAAGTGTCAGTAATGCCGTAACGCAGACTCAAAGCATAAAAAAGTAAAGCTGTTTCTTCCATTACCAGCCAAAGCACCATCCTGCACTCCTGTATGATGGGACCAGACCTTTTTTCTCTTTTTTTTTTTTTTGTTATTCTTACTAAATTAAAAAATACTGAAATTAAGCCTGGGGCAGGATTTTGTAGCATTTAATTTTTTGTCAGTTCTCATGATAATTTTCAAATACCAACTAACTTAACTTCTCTGACCATGTAAAAAAGCTACTGTCAGGTTTATTTTTCCAAAGGATTTCTTTTAAACATTAGTGGACATGCATGAGAAAGACATTTTCTACACAGGCAGCGCAGTGCTGTAAACTATTCATATTACCACGGCTCAGTACAGAATAAGTTCTACTGGGAAACAGCATGGGTTACCATTTAGCAAAGTATGTTAACTCAAGATCTGACTAACAAAGCTTTGCAATTAAAAATCCTGGAATGAACAAAGACAGAAGCAGAGCAGGCCAACACCCACTTTTTCCCTCCTTCCACCATTCATTTTGAAAACTGAAATAGAGAACCATCTGGTTAGCCATTCTAACTAGGGAAGCTATAGAAATGGGGGGGAGGAAAGTCATATTTCGTTTTTTAGGAGAGAAAAAATAAAATTTATGTAAAAGTGCTTAAAAAAACTAAAAGATTTTGCAATGTTTTACTAGATAATCCTCGTTTTTTTCCCCCCATCCTCTCAGCTTACACAAAGTAACTCCTTCATAAAAATACTAATATTAAACTGGCAGACAGAAGGGGAATAATTTTGCTTCAAATAAGTACCTTCAAAAAAGCCTGTGGCTACTGTTTGGAATATCCTTTATATGAGTAACTTTCTTTTCATCATGGAAACTCTCAGACTTCATGCAACACTGTCTTCAAGAAAAAGCTAGCCATACTATGTTTCTTGATGTTTTGAAGAGGCTAGAAACATCTGGGTACAATTTGAGGACTAACAGGTTTAAATCCAAACAAAAAAATTCCCCAAATCATTTTACATTAGAGAGTGCACTCATAAAAACATAAGTTCACTTAATTCAAAAACCTCTTAAATTCAGTCAAAGCATTTGTGAGAGAAAAAAAAAAATGCAATTATCCATCAAGTTCAATAAAGCTCTGCTTTTTATTATAAATCAAGTTTAACATACCTGTGGATTTTCCAAACATTTTAAATAGTCTTCAAATGGCCCCTCTATGAACTGTATTAAAAACAAAAAAAAAAAAAAAAAAAAGGAAAAATAAAAAAGAAATAATTCGTTTTTATTAACATAGTATATGCAACCCCCACTGTGTGACCCACTCTACCAGTGGGAATGTTCCACTGGAATTTTAAGACTACCCTGCCCCCAAAGGACTTACAATCTAAGTATAAAGTGATGTAAAGATAAGAGAATAAATGGTCAAACATACAGATCAGCATTCTCGAAAATTACCACATAAATAGCCTCTGGACTTATCACAAAATCCAAACCAAAAAAAATTCCCCAAACATCAACAGTAAGAAACCCAGCAGCCAAAGGGGGAAATCTGAAAGAAAGCAAAGATGCTGCAAAAGTAGGTGTTTATGGGCAATTCAACCCAGGCATGCAAAGCATCACTGGGGAGAGTATGTGTGGGCTTATTCAAGTATCTTGCTGAAATAGGCAGCAATGGACAATCAGAAATGAAAGTCACATTTCTGTAATACCCAAGCAGCAGTAAAATACAGTATAAGTAAATCAGAAAGCATTTTATCTTCTTTTCTATATCACTTAAAAAAACCCGCTTTTACTATCAGTGAAATGATGCAAAATGGGCTATCCTGTAAGCACCAGACTAAGAAAGTAATCCTTCAGCCGCACTCTTTAACATGCACATCTGTTAAGACCAGAGAAAGATGCTGCAGTATTTCTGAAAAATGGTATTTAGACACAGTCTACAGATTGTGTCTAAAGTAGTAATTCCTATTACGAACTTAAGGTACAAGCTGTATGGCCTCTCTACCCACAGTGATTATAAAACAAGGTAATGAGGAAAACTGATTAGAGTAGTTGAGATTAAAAGTTCTGCTATAGCCAGTTTGAACTTGGCTGGACAGTGTTGCGCATGAGAAGAATCAAAAAGTCTCGCCAAAAATTTTAATTTTGACAGAAGCAATGAGGTATGCATTTAAAAGATGAATTAGCAAAACATGATCACACACAGCAGGTTTTTTTGTGTATCAAAATTAAATGACCTAAAGATAACACACAGCAGAAGAAAGGGCACCAGAAAGTTGTCAGGAGAAACTGAAGTTCAAAAAAAAAAAAAAAAAAAGAAAAAAAGAAAAAAGCATGAAAGTAAAAGAGCAGCCATCAAAGATAACACTTCAAGAAAGAATGAGGATATAAATGAAGACCATTTCAAGTCACCTGAAACATCGATTACAGCAGCATCAATGGAATGAGACAGAAATCCAGGCTGAAATGGTTACAATAGACAGAAGAGGAACTTCACGGAGTTTTACATGCCAATAGAACACAGCTACTAAGAAGGCAGATGAGTAAATAGTTGAACTAAGAGATTAGGCTGGTTATGTATTGTTTGTTTGTATGGTTTGGGTTTTTTTGCTTTAAGAGAGTTACATTAACAATGCCATCTTACTGACTAGTAGTAAGAGATATGCGGAGCAAAGGAGATCAGCAGAGCTAAGTGAGATACCCGAGGGACTAGGAATACTAGGAAATGAGAACAAATATGAAACACTTCAAACTTGTACATGAAACACCTATCCTGAAAACTGACAAGAAACCTAAAAAAAAAAAAAAAAAAAAAAAAAATATTTTTCCTAAGAACAGCAAAGAGAGGAAACAACATATATTTAGAGTCAAGAATGTTCAGGGTATTTCCAAAAAACTAGATATTGGAGTAAGTGGAGTAATTTTACTAAGAAAGGGATTAAAAAGTCAGCAGTGAAGAAAAAAATAGAAGGGAGAGAGATCTAAGAGTTGGTTAAGTCCTCAGATGGACAGAAAACAAACAGTCCTGGCAAATGGAAATAGTCAAGTCAGAGCTGCATTCTCCCAGGGAGACTCACTGTACTTCATGTCACCCATTCTTGACAACTTTCACACTAACAGTGATCGGTCACATTTGAGCATAGGGCACTCTGAAATAACAGAATACACACGCACTTATTCCTGCTTTCCTTCTCTTCCCTTTAGGTGCTAGTGAGCACCTGAAACAGTCTTTTTATTCTGGATCTAAATATATTTGGAACAGAAAATAAGAGCTGAATAATAACCCTGTAGTAACAAATGCTTACAAATACTCCTGTTTTGGCTATCCTTGAAGTTTGTTAAACAAGATATACACTAAAACACACACAAACAGGAACACCATTATTTATTATTGTTCTTTTGAAAGGAATGGAAAATAGGATTTTATAATGTTAACACTGGTGACATTGGTCAAATATAGCTCAATATTAAAATATTTCATTCCACGGTTGATGAAGAATTCATGCATGTTTAGAAAAACACCACAGTGCTAATGCATAATAAATTGTAGACCCTAAAAGAAATTTCACTCATCAGTCAATCCCTTATGTATTTTAAAAGCAATTAAACAGAACATTTTATGACCTTTGTTAAAATAGGCATTAAACTAAAATAAAATCCAGATTTTGGTAGCTCCATTACAGACTATTACAGTTTAATTTTAAGTTTGTTTTGTTCTTTAACGAGCATTAAAAACTTTTCCCACGCCACACGACTCCAGCTCAAGCAGCACACAAGTCTTTCTGCAGGCTTATGAAAATGAGTTACTATACATACCTGCCAATTATTTTAAAGAGCACTCACTTTAAAAAGCATCAACTAGCATACAGCTGTGATAACTACTATCACAAACAGCAGAATGTGTTTTAGAAAAGTGGAAGGAATAAAGTAACTTCTTTTTAATTGCTCACAAATAAAACAAAAATACTTACTGCTTCAAATTTCTCCCTATTTTTCCGAAGATAGTCTACACAAGCCATTCTAACATCAATATGCCGAGACTGAGAGTGTAACACCTACAAAGGGAAAAAGAGAAGAAAGCGACACTGGTTCTTAGGAGTTTAAATGACAGGTCACAAATAATTGATGATTGCTGTTTAATTACAGGCTTGGAAATATTTTAAGAATACTTAAATACACACTCATTCAGTAACAACATCTTTATGCAGGTAAAACCTCAGTTACTTAATCAAAAATTAAGTAACTGCAGATTTACTAAATTCAGACATTCAATTTCACAATGATTTACCAAGCAAAATTAATAGCATTTATTGTCATTCTTTAATCAACTCCTTTCTAAAGGGCTTTGATTAATTGAAGAAGATACTGCAGGAGTGAACGAGGAAATAGACTACCAACATGCACTTGTTCAAATGAAATCCATCCAAATCCAGGAGACTGCAGGATTACTTTCTCTTGACTTTAAGAGGTGTATGTCTGTTGCCCAAACACTGATTTGAAAGCAGGAATTCAGATCCAAATATGACACCTGCATTTTACCTCCTGTTCTACTGGAAAAAAACCCATCACTTTCATCAGTTATCTCCAACATCACTTTTTCTGCACCCTCACTACAAGGCAGGGAATTTCCAGCCCATTCAAGCTGCAGCCTCTCTTGCAATCCTTACATGCTATCCTTAATTTAAAACACCTTCAAATTTAGACCAGTGCAGTTTTTCCTGCATGAAAAGAGATTAGGCCAAGTTTGTGGATAAACACCTAATAACTCTGAATTAAAGGCCTTCACTTCAATAAAATACACATGTGATGTTAAGTTTATAGTTAAAAAAAGTTCTGTATACACTGTAGTGTGTGCAAAACCTTAGCGAGATATATATATGTATGTTAATTAAAAACACCAGAGTATCAATGTACATTCAATATTCCCCTGAAATAAAATAACACCACTCACTTCAGATCTATAGCATTTGCTTCCTGAACGCAGAAATTGAGAGGGGAAAGTAATGTTAATAAAAATGAAAAAAGTGAACTGTGCATAATTAGCACACGGATCTGGGCTCCCACAATCAGAAGCACCAGAGCTCCCACTGCTGTTTGTTTGTGTTTAAGACAAGATGACGCTGTCACTTTTTTTCCTTTAACAGTAACACTGAAATGGGGGAAGGGAATTCAACAGGAAGAACTGAAAATAAATTACTTTCTCTAATTTTATAATAAACTAATTAACAAATCCGAGAGCAAAGCTTTTCAGCTTGTTACGCCAAATTCCGTTTCCTGAAGTCTCATGCTGAAGCAGTTGCACCCAAATGTTGAAATCTTACACTGTAAACACCTCCAAGGAGGCAGTGTAAGGTCAAAACAGGTAACAAATTTCTTGATGACAGAAAACGGCTGCACACACAGAACTTCCCTCTAGTCGCAAGAGAGAAATTATTCCCCCCGCACCCCTTGGCACACGACTGTGTAACCTTAACCTATACTTGTCAGCATTTTAACACTAATTATCACCCACTAATGAAATCTACTTCTCATGCTTTTATGAGAGGTAGCTTTGTTTAGGTAGGTAGTTACCTGCTCGGCCACAGCCCTGAAAAGACAAGATCCATCCTTGGCAACTCTCTTTCTGTACAAGCCCTGAGATCGCAGGTAGCAGTCCATAGAAGTGTCCCCGGGGCTGTCCACGCCGCCGCCTTGATGGCTCTGCTCCCCGCTGTCGGCTCTGCAGGCCGCCTCCATGTTTACCGCTTCACCCTGTGGAGAATGGCTGCACCCCTCCTAGCCCCACATGGCAAGGGAAACCCACCGAGCAGCTCCGCGGCCGGGTAAAGGAAACAGCAGCGGTTGGGGGACAGAGCACCGGCCCCCGGCACTCGAGGTAGCAGCAGCGATAAGAAAAGCAGCCGGTCTCACGTTATCAACTTGCATGTGGGAATCGCGGGGAGAAAGAGCCAAGTTTTACTTCGCAGCCTGGACTTCCAGCTCCATAAACCCCGCGGCTTCTATGCTCCTCCGGAGGGCCGGCCAGCAGCTCCCAGGCACCGCTCCGGCGGGATCGCGGTCCCGCTTCTCCCCGCTCAGGGCGGCGAGTCCCGGCCCGGGCACCCAGCCGGCCTGCCGGGCGGAAAACAAAAGAGAAAGGACATGTGCTACCGCCGCCGGCGAGGGGGAAAGGGAAAAAAGAGAAGCGTAACCTGGCGTTTATTTTCACTTTCAGCCCGGGCGCTTCTGGGAGCGGTAGTCCCAGAGGAAGGAGCGGCGGGATCCTCCCACGGCAGGGCGGGAGCGGGTAACAGGGCTCATGTCAGCTCGCGGGAGCTTCTTAGCTTTATAACCAAACAACACCGTTTGGTTATAAAAGGTAGTCCACAGATAGGTGCGGGTTTAATTTGGTTATGGGGTTTTTTTGCTTTGTTTTCCTTAATACATTAGACTGTAAGATTACTTAACTCCATTCATTTGTAGAAAAGAAGATAGAATTAAAACTGGGAGAGAAAAGGAGAGATTAGAAAAAAAGCCACAGTCATTTACTTTTAATGCACTACTTTCTTCTGTATACCACTCTTAGCGGTAAGAAGCAGCACACATTTTTATTATTAGAATTGCATGACAGCTTTTGTTTGGCACTGTAAACGGGCTTGACAAGATTTAGGTGCACAAGAAGTGCAAAGAAAAGAAGTTACCAAACTTTAAGGTTTCCTTTTTTTTTTTTACTGTGGTTGTGCAACTTTCCTAGGAAGAAAGAGCTATAAAGCTCTCAGTAGCACCAGTGATAAAATGCTGCCAGTTACTATTTAGCTTAAATGAACAAATTTAGATGCAAGAGAAAGAACAAATGAAACCTCTGATTTTTACTTTCAGCCAACAGTAGCAAGAACAGGGAGAGCAGTGTCTTGCACTATGATTTGTGTATAACAACAGCAGATCGAAGAAGCTGAAGTTACAAGCCTGGCTAAGTCTAGTGCTTGATCAGCTCTGCACAAGCAGTATCAAAACCCTTGTCCCCAACAGAAGCCCAGGTTCTCCAGAAAGGAGTTAGTCTACTGGAAACAAAAGCCCATTTCCAGGGTTCTCTGCAGACAAGGAGAATAGAAACTGAAAGAAGTGAATGTAAAGCCTTAACAGCATCTGAACTGCCAAAACACATGGAGCTGGTAAGGCAACATGCAGATAGACAAGACAAGGAACATGAGGTAAAAATACCAGTGAGGGGCTGGAGAGAAAGCTCAGGCTTCTCATCAGAAGATGGGAAAGGTCATCTAACAAGACTGAACCAGAAACATAGTTGCTGCTTCTGACTCAGCTAACCATAGACACTTCAGGATAGTACATCCTGCATGGGAAAGGTGCTTCTTCGGTAGCTACAAGTGATTTGGCAATATGATCTTGAGACTCTACCAAACTACTGTCCAGTTACAGAGCTCCTTAATAATATTCCATTTTTACTCACCCGATTTATCACATCTAGAGACAGAACTATCCTCTAACATGTTCACAAGTCCATCTTCCCTCACATTTGGGCCTTTTTCTCATTGTGATTCTAAAGGCTGGTTAAGGGAAGGGCAAATACCTTTCACCAGATCTGTTAGACTCCAGAATGCCTGTACACACATACAAGGTCATACAGTATCTGACTGAACATGAATGTACTTCTGACAAGTGAATACATTGAGAAAACTAACAAAGTCACACACTTGCCAGTTTCCTAAATGCCTGCTCTTTTGCAGCTGAATCCTGAAGTCAATCAATGGTGACCCACAGATTTATCTTTTTTTCCCTCAGATACCGCAAGAAGCAGACTGTTTCTAAAACAGTGAAGGCCTCATTGAAGAGATCTAGCCTGTACAGTTTCCAAGACATAAGAAACACGCCCACCAAAAGACACCTGAAATCACTCAAAGCTGTAGTTAAGTGCTCCATCAAGATAAGAATGGCCAAATTGTAAGTCATGCGCTGTTACAGATGTTCTAATTAGCAAGTACCTTTACTAACAGTTTCAACCAGCATCTCTACTACAGCTCCAGACACTAGTTCTTCCTCCCCACTAACCTCTATTGCTCACACAAGCACTTCTGCTACACATACACTGAATCAGGCCAGAAAGCTGACTCAAGCCAAAAAGAAAGGGGGAAAAAAAAAAAAACAAACCCACAAACTCAATGTTTAAAACAAGATTACTCTGGTGATTCAGTCTAGGGCCTGCCTGTGCCAACACCTGGCCAGCCAAGGCGGGGGGAAACACAGCCGGGTGGGGACCGCCTCTCCTCACCCAACTGCAACCTTGGCCGAAGGAGACAAGCTTTCGTCCCGCTCCACACCCGCCCTTTCCCGCTCCGGTTCAACAGAATCCTCCTCCCAGCCTGCAAGCCCGACATGGGCGACTCAGCACAGGCCGAGCACAGGCAGCCGGGCAGGGCGGCCCTCCTCAGCCACGGGAGAGGCCGCCGAAGCCGCGCTTCCCGCCTGAGAAGCTGCGGCGCGGCGCGGCCCGTACCCGCTGACTAACACTTACCAGCGGAAGGACGGGCGGCCCCCTCCTCTTTTTCTCCTCCTCCGCCCCCCGCGCAACAGCTGCGGTGGCAGCAGCGGCGGCGCCGCCCCCTCCTCGCCTCACAGCGGCCCCAGCGGCGGCGCAGGCACTTCAATCTCCCGCGGCGGCCTCTCTGCTCGCGTCGCTCCGCGATGATGCGGCCGCTGCCAGCCCCAGCCCAGTCACGGTCTCGCCCTCCCGCCTCGCTGCCTCTCATCACTCTCGGCCGCGCGAGGGAGGGAAAGAGGGAGCGCGGGAGCGCACCCGCCCGGCTCCCCCTCTTCCCGCCCTCCGTTGGTTTGTCCCGATGGCCACACCTGCTGCGGCTCGTACCATTTGCCGCACAAAGGGAGGCAAAGAAGGGGCCGGTGAAAATGGCGAGGTGCGGGTGGAAGGAGTGGCGTTTAGAGCGAGGGTGTTTCTCTGAGTTTCGTTTTTCGGCGACTTTAAGGAGCTGGATGATGCTGAGGCAAGCGGCAGTCGCCTCACGTCCTCACCCGCAGGGGCACGCAGTGGTACAGCCGGGGAATGTCTTCCTTCCGTCTAGCGAGCAGGTCCTAGTTTTCAGCGCACCTCCGCCGTGGGCGGGAGCGGTGGTAGTGGGGTTCTGCCACGCCCGCTGACCAGGTGTGCCGTGCAACGCGAAACTTTCAAGTTTTTCTGAGAGGTAATTTTGTTTTGATGAGGTTTACAGCCCTGAAGAAAGAGTGTAGGATAGAAGAGGGGGGACCCGGCAGTCCCGTCGGCCGGCCTCGCTGCCAGGGGGAAAAAGTGGTTAAACTATGCCCTCGGTATGTGCCTGCAGCTGCAGCAGTAGTGTACGTTCTCTATCGCACCGCCCTTCCTCACTCAGCAATGCTGTGACAGACATGGAGAAATATGTAAAATGTCTGTAAGTCATTAGCGGGAAGGCTGTGAGAAGAGCAAACATGTGTGTAACAAATTCAGAATTTCTTTTCCAAATTGTTTTTTTTTTTTTTTTAAAGGGGCTTTTTTTCAAGGGCATGCAGCGGAGAATGCATAGCACAAGGGAGAATGGCTTTAAAGAGGGGAAGTTTGGATTAGATACAAGGAAGAAGTCCTTCACTGTGATAGTGGTGAGGCCCTGGCACAGGCTGCCCAGAGTGGCTGTGGCTGCCCCATCCCTGGCAGCGTTCAAGGCCAGGTTGGACTGGGCTTAGAGCAGTCTGGTCTAGTGGAAGGTGTCCCTACCCATGGCAGGGGATTGGAACTGGATGAGCTTGAAGGTCCCTTCCAACCCAAACCATTATGTGATGGTATTGATCTGAAATGATAAAAAGCACATGTTGGTAAAAGCTGTTCCTTCTACCTCTGAGGAACACTTCTTCATCAGATGTCTTTACAATACTGGTCTGAAGTCATAGGTTTATGTAGTCAAGAAATACTGAGAGGCGAGGCAAAAAAAGTCATTTAAAAGGTTTCAGAAGTTGTGAATGGTTGCATTCTAAGCATAGCTGATGTTGGAGCAGCAAAAATACTGAACCCTGGTTTCCTACAATTTTGCGTCCTGTCTTTACATCACCTATACCCCTGTCCTGCCACAACAGCAGCACAAGCATCCTGCCATGTTTCCTTGTTTCTAGGTGCCACACACATTGCTCTGGTACCCTCTTGACTCTTTCACGTGCCCTGTAATGCATTCATCTTCTCTCTGTGATTCCAAAGTGCTAGCCAAAAAAGAGGTAGCAGGTGTCATACCTGATTTTGAAATACTCTGTGGTTTTGTGCTGAGGCACTTGATGTGTGCTCATTGAAGCACAGAAGGCCAAACAAGACAGGTAACTTCACTGTTCAACAGTGAGAGTAATGTGTGTTTTTTCTCCTTGGCTTGAGCTTTGATTTTCATTTTACATACAGAATCTTGTCATAGAGACTTGTGTTCCTCTGGCATCTTTCTGTTCCTCTCCACAATTTGTGTATTGATTCCAAACATGTATGAGAGAGGAGTCAACAGATGATTGAGCAGACAGTATAAACAATCATTTTTTTACTTTTTTATACAAACTAGGGTAAAAGTGATAGTCTTAACATTAAAAATTTATGAAGGGTTTGTCTTTATGAGTTTGGAATGTTTTTCAGTCAGGTTTTGACTCCAGAGTAAGAATATATGTAAGCCTTCAATTAATCCAAAGTCAAATTTGTTACCTGAGGTACTGAGTGATCAGAAAAGAATGTTAGACCGCAGGGAGAAATCTGTATGTATGAATTAATATAGGACTCTAGTATAGCTATGGAATTAGATGAGTGGTCCAGAGTATTGTGTGGTGTCAAAGTATGCTATGGGGCCAGAAAACTGATACAAAGGAAGATGCCAGAGTTACTTCCATTGAAAGAATGTCTTTGGCTGTATTCTGACTGGACAAAAGAAGAAAATTTTTCACAATAAGAAAAATCAGCCGTTGGAATAATCTTCCCAGAAAAGTGGTGGATTCCCCAACACTGGACACATAAAAGCCAGCTGGACAGGGTGCTGGGACATCTAGTCTAGATCATGCTTTGCCTAGAAAGGCTAGACCACTTGATCCTTCAGGTCCCTTCCAACCTGGTATGCTATGACGATAAAAGATAAAACATGAATAGCTGGGTTCAAATTGGTGTAGAATCTGTGACCAGTTACATTATACCCTGAAAGTGTACTTTTTCCCAGTTTCTTTATAGTGACATAGACTTACATTGGGTTTGCATGGCAAGATGTTTGGTAAAGGGGAGGAAGATGTAGGGGTGGCTTCTATGAGTAGGTCCTAGAAGCTTCCCCGTTTTCCGCTGGAGCCAATGCCAGCTGGCTCCATGATGGACCGTCTGCTGGCTAAGGCTGAGCCCATCAGCAGTGGTGATAGCGCCTCTCAATAACATATTTAAGAAGGGGGAAAAGGTTACTGTGCAGGAGCAATTGTAGGCATAGAGTGAGCATATGTGAAAGAAACAACTCTGCAGACACCAAGGTCAATGAAGGAGGGGAGGAGGTGCTGCAGGTGCCAGAGCAGATTCCCCTGCAGCCCATAGTGCAGGCAGTAGTGTGGCAGGCTGTGATCCTGCAGCGCATGGAGGCTCATGGTGGAGCAGATACAGACTTGCAGCTGGGGGATGACCCCTCGACAGAGCAGGGGGATGCCTGAAGGGCGCTGTGAACCCCCATGGGAAGCCTGCACTGGAGCAGGGTCCTGGAAGGTGCTGTGGAGAGAGGAGCCAGTGTTGGAGCAGGTTTGCTGGCTGGACTTATGACCGTGGGGAGCCCACGCTATACCCGTCTGTTCCTGAGAGGCTGCACCCTGTGAAAGGAGTCCATGCTAGAGCAGAGCAAGTATGAGGAGTCTTTACCCTGTGGAAGGAGTGGCAATGAAAACAAGTGATGAACTCACCACAACCATCATTCCCTGTCCCGGCCCCCTCAACATTCCCTGCTGCTGTGGGGGAGGAGGTAGAGGATTGAGGATTAAAGTTAAATTAAACTAATTAGTTAATAAATTAAACTAATTTCTGCGAGATGAGTCTGTTTTGCCCGTGATGGTAATTGTTGAGTGATCTCTCCTTGTCCTTATCTCAATTCACAAGTTTTTTGTTGTATTCTTATTCCCCTGTCCAGCTGAGGAAGGGAATGACAGGTGGATGCCTGGTGTCCAGCCAGGGTCAGCCCACCATGAGACTCCGGAGGAGAAAGTCACAATTTTTCCACAGGCTCACTCCAGCTCCCTCTTGTGCCCAGACTGTCCTTCATAAGAAGTAATTTGCTGATATTTTCAACAAGTTTGTTTTATCTGAATCAAGGAACTGATGCAGCTGGCTGCTTGGCTGCAAGTACATTGATGTCAGTAAAAGGTGGACAGGAGGAGTCTGTGGCTAGGGTTAGGAAATGACGGGACATAACCCATTCTTACAGAAGTAAATGTGTAACTTCAGCTAGAAAAAGAGAGGAATCTGGCAGCACTGCTTTCTTTCAAAAGCAGAAGAAATATTTTCTGTAACTCAGAATGTGTAAACAGTAGCATATATTAAGGAGTGGTTTAAATCAGCCACCATGAAAATGAATCAAATCAGTGAACAGAAAACTGATTTAAATGATCACTTTTCATCGTGAATTACAGTTGTATTTTTTCTTAAAGACTCATTTCTCTCTGATTGGTAACCATTAAAATGTGCTGATTATAGTTGTTATGCATAATTTAGCATTTCTTTTTGCTAACAAAGAAGGCATGATATATCTACATACATTTCAGACTTTAACATAACATTTATATGGATTCTTAATTTTTATGTATGCTTTGCTATTTTAGAAGATGGCGACTTTAATTTCTTATTTTACTAGATAATTATTTTGCTGTTGTGGTTCGTATCAAACTCCTCGAATAAATATGAGAATCAAAAATAATAAGAAAAAAAACTTTATTGTTCGTTTTATTTAAATAAGATTACTGTAAATGTATTTGTACCTTCTTAAGAAGATTAAGTATGTTTTGCACCTAAATAGGGTTTGCTAAAAAAAAAATATGGAAGTATACTTGTGGGAAGAAGTATGCTTTTCAGGCTGAGAAAGTTGGGGCTGTTCAGCCTGGAGGAGAGAAGGCTGCGTGGAAACCTCATAGCAGCCGTCCAGTATCTGAAGGGGGCCTATAAGGATGCTGGGGAGGGACTCTTCATTAGGGACTGTAGTGACAGGACAAGGGGTAACGGCTTAAAACTTAAACAGGGGAAGTTTAGATTGGATATAAGGAAGAATTTCTTTACTGTAAGGGTGGTGAGGCACTGGAATGGGTTGCCCAGCAAAGTTGTGAATGCTCCATCCCTGGCAGTGTTCAAGGCCAGGTTGGACAGAGTCTTGGGTGACATGGTTTAGTGTGAGGTGTCCCTGCCCATGGCAGGGGGGCTGGAACTAGATGATCTCAAGGTCCTTTCTAGCCCTAACTATTCTAGGATTGTATGATTCTAAATTAATTCGACTGGTTTTATCTCTCAGTCTGAAGTGTGTTGAACCACTAGAGGTCATCCTGTCCTTTCCATCTTTTTCATTTGTGTATGGAAATAATGGAAAAGAAAACCAATCCACCTGGGATAATTCATTTAAGTGAGCTAGCTGAATAAACAGAAAAGAAGAAAATGCTGCCACCTTGCTTGCAGGAAAAGATGTTTGTCCAAAACCGGTTTAATGCCAGCAAACCAAGATGAATTGTGCAGCAGCTTAATTTTCCTTACAGCTTGAACAGAAAGTCCTTACTGCTTAATAATACTACTTCCGTAGTATGTGCTTTGTAAAGCAAACATATTTAAAATCGAATTTTAATTTAACCAACCTGATTGATCTTACTGTTATTTTATTTTAGAGATTCAGAGGAGTTTCCAGGGAAGAATGATATTTTAGTTTCACACTTAAATCGAGCACAAAGTCAGGATCTTCTAGAAACCAGGTACTTTTCTTCATGTTTAAGGAGGCTGTACATGATTGGAGGAGCCTGTCTTTCAGCAAAGTTATGAAAAATACCATTCATATATATCAATCTGTAATACTGCTGCAGAATATTTATTCTTTGACTTGTGTTTTGAAAGGAACAGCAGTTCATACTACTATCAACTTTGCTTAAAGTAAGTGCAAGTGCAGTGGAATAATACTCATAAAATCAGGCTAAGTCATGTTACTAATAAAGCTATAGTGATTAAAAAAAAAAAGTATTATAAAAAGAGATGGACTTTTGTCTTTTTGGACGTTGTATAAGACAATCTTGGTGAGGTTTTTTTTACATTCCAGCTGGAGCCAATGCTGTCCGCTGCAACAGAATACGTGAAAGTCTGTAACAGATGCAGTGGGTTTCCTTATGAGTATAAGGCTGGTGGCCATATATTGTAGTTCAGTTTCTTAGTCTTTAGATGGCATTAGCTGCTTGAGCATTTCAGGTTTTAATTTTTCTAGTGTGTCCCAAGTGCAAGATGAGGGAACAACAGAACAATAACTTCTAAACTGGTATTTTTGTAACGGTAACAGAGTACACTCAATGCATTCTGCCTCGCCCCTCAGAAAAAAAAAAAAAAAAGAAAAAAAATGGTATTTTGAACTGAAAAAGTGAAGGATGTGGCCCAGCTCCAGACCACAGGGCTGAGAAAAGTCTACATCTGAGGTCAGTCTGTCCCCAGGCATTGTACTACAGTTCTGAGGCGCAAATAAAGCACCAGGGGATTATCAGGTTGTTTTCCCATCTATTCTGTCTCTGCCAGCTGTATAAAGTCACAGAAATACACTGTTTTGTTGGCTTGATACCATGAGAGGCTCTTTATATGCTGCAGTGATCCATTCATGGCTCCCTGTGCTGTGGCTAGGTCTGATTCTGTCATTGGTGTGTGAAATTACAATACTGCAGGATATAGTTGTGGTTAAGGTTATGAAAAGAAGTACAACTGATAGCATACTGCTTTGCTGAAAATGTCATTATGTTCCTAGGTTTGGTGATCCACTGCAAGTAAAGTTGTTTGAAATTACAGATGCTGTGCTGCATTTCAGTAAGACACAGGGCTTCTGCATGCTTTTAAGTACAAAATTAATGTGCATTCTGTGTAACATAGTATTGGTTCAGCTGATGATGACGACATACAAGGGCATTTAACCTGTGCCTGCCTCTACTGCAGAATGCTTTCAATCATATGCCAAATTAACTCGATGATGCATTAACCAAAAAGGAATTGAGTATGGCTGCTATAGTTAGCAGTGTGCAATTACTCCGTAACTGCAGACTTTTAAAGCCTTGTTTTCATCTCAAAACACAGAACAAGTGCTGCTAGATCCATTTTGTGGATGAGGAAACTAGAACATCAAAATTGGACGATATGCACATGATCATCCAGGAAGTATCTGATGTATCTGGAAATGGAACCTGGGTGGGTTCCTAATCTCTATTCTTGTGCCTTCACTGCCAGATTAATTTTTCCATTTGCTGTACATCTTTATATGACAATAGTGTAGCTGTTTTCCACAAGATAGTCTGAGGTAGTGTCCAGATTAGAACAATGGCTATGACAACTGTTTTCTCTTTGGTGGAATACCATAAAAATGAATAGTGCTTTAGAGTAAGCATATGTGTCAACAAAGAACTGCCTGCTGCCAGTGCCTGCTTCCTTTACTTCAAGTGTTGTCTTCTGTTTGAGTGTCATCTGTGTGTGTTTAGACTTCACAGGATGCTACTCCATGGATTTCCACTGTTTTTCTAAAGTGTGTAAGGTTGTAGCTATGTAAGTGAAATCTGAATTTTGCCTTCTAGTTTCAAAGTGAACATCTCATAATTGAGTAGACATCAGAATGTATTGCATGCTGGCAGTGATGCAAAACATTGCAGTTGAGAAGGCTTTCACTGCAGCTGCATTTCAGTTTGACTTGGTAAGGTTGCTAATAGACTGTCTTGTTTTCATGCCACTGTCTTGTTTTCATGCCATATTTGTCTTGCTCCTTTTTGTTATTTATTTACTTTGGAGAACTGAACCAGACTTGAGCATCTGTTTCTCAATTAGTTGGGTTTTTTTTTCTGGGGGGGAGGATGTTGGGTTGTGTTTTGACCCAGCATTACACATGGTTTCACTAAAGAACATAATAGTTAAGTGATTATCCCAAGGTAATTCTGTGAATGGCTCAGTATTCCTGAAAATGTTACCTTGCTCCTTGTCTTTTAAACTAGTCTAGCTGCTAAATCATACTGGCTGCCATGCAAAATGAAACTTTGAGAACTGGAAGTCACTTTTCATACTATCTAATTGCCCATCTTATGGAAAAAAGTCTGTAAAAATCCTGCCTGGGAATCCTACCAACATTTTTTTTAATAATGTTTAAGCAAAGCTTTTTTCATCAAATAGTTTATTGTCTGTTGACATTTATTCACAGGGAGCATACATACATAAAGTTGAATCCATGTTTTACCAGAGCAAAGCAAGAGTGCGCCGCACCTGTGAGGTGAGTTTGTCTGTGAGTTTTTCTGCTCAGCAGAAAATAGATGCTGTTTGAGAAAAGATGATACGTTCTGCTGTAACCAGTATAAAAAGAAAGGGAAAAATATTATCTCATAAAGCATCTTTTCTTGTATAGTGATTTTTAAAAGACAGTAATTTCCAGTTAATCAGTTTCTTTTTTTCTTCCAAGTATTATTCCAATTGTTTCTCACTTTACACATTTCCCTTTGTTTTTAATTTTGTTACAGCCTGGATAGTAGTATGATGGCAATTTTAGGCAGTAAGTGAGGAAAGGTTTGTGAGGTGAATCTGTTGTTGGACAGATAGTGTGGTAAAAAATGGCCATACTTTAAAGGCATAGCTGTGATGTGGGGAAAGACTTTTTTGTTCAGTACCTTATCTGTATTTGTTGCTGTGTCTATTGGTTTAATAATGATAACAAAAAAGACCCTTGGCTCTTATTTTCCATTTGCCAGTCCAGTTTCCCTTGTCCATTCCTATTTCAATTGTGAAATCAATTTGTGAAAACAAAGTGAGCCAAAATGTGGAGAAAATAGAATAGAAATGAGTGCTAAAAGTTTTTCTTTTTGTCTTTTTTAACTTATCCACAGTGGGCTTTGTTTGCTTTTGGGAGATGGAGATGGCTTCTAATAGTAAAACATTACTTAAATCAGTAAATGCTGCAGTATAAATAAATTGTGCGTATGAATTAATATAAAACAAAAGTTCGTAAGGTACACACCTTATTATTTTAGAGTTCAACTTCTGTCTTTACAAATTTCTAAACACGCAACTTTATTTTGCATATCATCTCTATCAACAAAATATGTGCATCTTTAAGTTCTGTGGCTTACAATGTCATATTATCTACTGATGTAAAGGTGTTTTACCTCCTCTGAATCCCAATTTTTATTTCTTTTAACATTCTTAAAATACAAATTATTTTATGTAAGTATTTCCCTACATAAAAATCCTTCCTGATTTGCTAATAAGGTGAAGCTAGAGATACGTGCACCTATATACACCTAGAATAACCTGAACAAAATTATAAAAGATAAAAATGCTTCCAATCTGGGAGAAATCAATGATTGACTATTAAGGTTTTACACATTTTTAGAAGTGGATTGGAGTAGCTGTTCCATAATCAGATATTCCAGGGTAATGCCTTTTGCTTGGATAGGCTCTTCCATAACAACAATTTTTTGCCAAAATAATCAGTCTTTTTACAAAGCAGGATTACTCTGCAGTGATTGGATTATTGTATGCTGAAATAAAATACTCACCTTAGAAGAGCTGCTTCAACCAAATAGCACTTTGTAACAAATATTTTGGTTAGTTTCTCTGGGGCAGCTAGGGCAAGGTGTTGGTATCTTGAGATTTTCAAACAAGGAGAAATTAGATAAATTTTCACTGAAACCAGAACCGAGCTCCTTGTAAGACTCTTAACTCGTCAAGGCATATAGTATGAAATTTCAGAAGAACAATATATGGGAGCTTTTTCTCTAAACCAAAATGTTATGATTTGGGTGGTTATTGCTTCATTTCTCATTGTTTAAGTAACATTCACATTCAGTTCTCTTCAACACTGTCACCCTTACTTTGGCAACAAACTGAGCTGATGTGTCTGGCTGACAGTGTTCACCCCTGCTCTGAGTTTAGGCCACTGGAATTCTTGACATTTCCAAAACGATTTCCATGGGTTGATATGAATTCAGTGCTCTTCCTGCTGTGATAGCAGACTGTCATCTCATGCAGCTACTAGTCTAATGATGAGGCTGCAGAGTGGTGACTGAATGAGACAGATAGGGTGTTCTACTAGATTAATCACATAATTGTCTGTCAAATTATTCAACTTTCCTCCATCGGCAGGGGAACTGAGACTGCCTCTATTCTTGCCAAAGCCTTCCCCTATCTTTGGGTATATTTTAAGCATTTCGAACTTGTGCAGGCTATCTCTGCCTATTATTTTTCTGACATCATACATTTTGCTGTCAGTAATCCAGCAACACACAAATAATTTAGTTTTTATGTCTGTAATTTATGCTCCAGAGTTGAGTAAATTGCTGCACTTCAGACCCAATCCAAAATCTAATGAAGTCATTGGAAACATTACAGTTGACTTCACTAGGCTTTACATCAAACCCATAAGTAGTACTTGCCTGCCACTGAGTCACAACTTATGAAAGACAAGCAAAGCAGAATTTTTTTGCCATCCTTACCTAGTCATGGTAAGGAAAAAATAGCAAACAAGAATCAGACTACAGTTTAAATTATAACTACATCAGCTGCTAGTCCTAAATAGTGCTTCATTCAAATACATAATTTGACAATAAAAACTACTTAAGCATCACTGCATTGAAGGATTTATGAAGAGGTTTCTTTTATTTATTTCTGATTTTTTAGTTGCATTTTAGTTGGCTATTTAGTGGATTCTGCATCTTGCTAGCATGGGTAGAGCTCTTGTGATTGCTAAGTGTTACTTTTATTTCCAGTATCTCCTTTTTATGTGTTATAAGGAGCAAAGTGCTGCTGCTAAGATCAAACATGTGAATTGCTTGGTGAAAAAGATAAGTAGAGGAGAAAAGTAAAGAGTATTTCTTTTCTCTTCTACAACTGCTGTGAGCAAAGGGGACTTTTTCTCCTCCTAATAATGCTAAAAACTGCATAAACTGTTAAACATGTCTTGAAGGAGCTTGAAATGTTAAAGGAAAAAAGCCCACCACACAATGACTTTTCCCCAGGGGGGCAGCAGGCTTTGCCAGGTAAACAAGCGGTAGCACTGTGCTATGGGAGCAGGTGGCTAATTAGTACTCTTCACCCTCCTTAATCCTAGGGGAACGGAGAAAACCTTTTTAATCTATCAAAAACGGAGGTAGTCAGGATGCAAAGGAAGCCATGACAAGCTGGCTGTGTAGAAGCTGTGTTGATAGTTAATTCAATTAGATCTTTAATGCAAATATGTTTGGTATATTGTTGTATTTGCTTATCCCTCAGCAAGGGCTTAAGTCAGCATTTTGGTACCTCAGTTGAAATGAAATTTGTGAAATATTAAAATTATATTGAAATAAAATTTGTGAAGATTCAGTGTCTAGAAACCAACAGATTAAAGTATCATTCATTTATGAAATGAAAAAAAGAAGATTAAATGAGTTTTAGGATGCCAGAGAAGAGTCTGCTAGAATCTGAGAATCTGGTGAAACCTGGTAGAATCGGAAGATTGGATTCTCACAATTCTAAACAGGTCATGTAAGCTCAGATTCCCAGATTTAATTAGGTATCTAATTTTTTTTGGCTGCAACATTATTAAGGATCTGGTCCCTCCTTTTGCAGGTGTTGGTTCTGTGCATGTTTCCTTCTCAACAGCATATCCTCAGAAATAGAAAAAAGGGAAGGGCAGGAGGAGTGCTTTTGAAGTTGGGTCAGCACTCTGTTCTGGTTTGTTATTCAGCTACCCAGAGAATCACATTAGAACAAACAGGGCGTAAGCACAGGCGTGGAAATGATCAGCAGCGAGGAAAGGGAGCTGGAAGCACTTAGCTAGCTTTGTCAGTGTGAGAAGTGTCCTTGTAACCAGAAAGCTGCATTTCCCCAGGTCTCACCTACACTTCAAAGTTTTCTAAGTTGCCTTGTGTTCCCACACAAGTTCATAAGCTGGCAAAGCATAACCCTTCCTTTGAAAGAAACTTGTCAATACCACACCAACCCTCGGCCACCACACTGCTAATGACATAACAATACTAGCACCTAGAGGCTTCTGCCACCATACATAACAATCTTTTTTTAACCAGTAAAATTTCACATGTTACTGTTACCAACTTTAGACTTTTTATCAGGGCCTGTTGCAGTAGGATGAGGGACAATGGTTTTAAACTACGAGAGGGGAGATTCAGGCTGGATGTAGAAAACATTCTTTACAATCAGGGTGGTAAAGTACTGTAGCTGGTTGGCCTGAGAGGTGGTAGATGCCTCATCCCTGGAGACATTAAAGGCCAGGCTGGATGTGGTTCTGGACTACCTGATCTAGTTGAAGAAACCAGACTGTCTTTATTGCACAACTAACTGAGTTGACTTGGTCCCTGCAAACCATTTTCTGAGACTACCAGTCTGCAAGTGTACCAACGTTCATGAAATGTAGACTCTCAGAGTATCACCATGCTTTAGATCAGGAAAATCTTACATTTAAAGACAACTTATTAATCATAGTTCTCACACATGGTGAAGAGTTTAAAAAAGAAAAAATGTTTGCTATTCTATTCACATCTTGGAACCGTAGGAATGAGAAGAAAAGGATTTTTATATCTATGAGCAGGTTCACAGAATTTCATTTAATTGTATTTGGGATACTTGTCTATTGATGTTGTAGCATTTACACTGCATGGTGACTGATACTGCGCTGTTTGGTAAATGTTTAGGCAGGAAAACCAATATAGTGCAAAAGTAGAAATACATGTAATAAACCAGCTTGGTGCGCACAACAGCGGGATATCCTTGTGAAGATAAATGCATGAGGTAGATACCATGGCAAAGAAGCCAAAACCAGAATAAATATTCTGTGATGATTACCTTAAAATACTTGGATCAGTTGCACTCGTGTATGATTCAGACGACGTTTCTTTTAAGTGACAGTGGCAAGTGATTATGCAAAGGTGTAAGCCAGTGAAAGCAGCAAAACTGAAGGAAAAGTCTGTTCTACAGCTCAGTAGTCAATAAAATACACTAAATGAGTCAAATGGGTTTATTTTAAAAACTATATTGTAGTAATTGTCCAAAGAATGTCTGCAACAAAAATAGGACTACTGTTTACATTTTGAAACTGGCATTTCTTTTTGCTAAATTAATTCAGTTCTAAAAATGCTGCACAAGATTTGAACGAAAGCATTCCACATCCTCACAACATCTTTTAGTATGCAAAACTAGGCCACAATATATAAATGTGTTTTGTCTGTACTAATCTAGTCTAGGCAAAGGCTTTTGCATCCTGTTGATAATAATTCTCATTCTGATGGCAGGTGCTGAGAACATTGTGGAACAGCAGTCTGACACGGGAAAGTAAGACCAAAATATGCATAATTCAAAAATTATGAATGCCACAGTCTCAAAATTAGGAGGGCTTCTGCTGTTGGTTTACATTATTCCCTCTCTTACGCTGTAGTATCAGTAAATACATTTTGTCGTGATAAATTACACCCTAATCATAATGAATGTGGCTTTCTCCTCATCCTTGAATATAGGAATATAAACCTTTGTTACCAAAAACCCAGAAAAAGCCAAGAAGTCTTTTTTCATATTTCTGCATTGACTCCATCCTCATTGAAACATGTTATTGCTGTAATCTGAATATAGATTTCCCTGAGTTTGTAACTTCTGGCAATTTTCTTTGGAGTTTAATATGAACGCCTCTTTATACTAATCAGATTGTTCCTATCTTTCAATCAAAAGCCTGTGAATCAGTGGTTATATAGATTCAAAATATCTGTTAAAATAGCTAGTGTACGTAGATTTAGGATGTAATACTATGGAGCAACTTTTAAGAGATACTGATTACATAATTCAACAATGCAGCATTAGCTCTTCTTTTATTTATCAGATATAACTTAAAGTACATATACTTTCAAATGCCTCTTTTATCTAGACTGCAAAATTTGAAAAGAATATACCTTAAAACTGAGAAATGTTTTCCCTGTCAGCTGCAGTGAGAATAATGTACAGGAAAAGGTGATGTAATGATCGTATCACTTACATTATTCTCTCCCTAATGAATAATCTTCCACACTAAGGATGAGCTCACTTTCTATTATTGGAGTCACATCTGTAGGCCGCAGCACACTGCTGAATGTACTGGAGTTTTGATGCTGTACAATCTGCCTGTAGCTAACACTTTTCATTAGCATTGCAAAGCCATTACATGTACTACATATGGAATAAATGTTCCTCATGAAGAATCCAACTGAAAAAAAAAAAAGAAACAAAGCTTTTATTTGCAGCAGTTGTACTTGGTATTCACACCCTTCCTAGCACAGCTGTATCTTTCTTTGAAAACCAGTCTGGACTATTATTAATTTGGAACATCTAAAACATGTGATGAATGTTTTCTGTTGTCATTTCAGCCAGAGCTCACATGATTAATACAGTAGTCTAAGTTTAGTTTCAAACTAAGGATAGAAAATCCTTTCCATTTCTGTTCCTATTTGTAGCTTCAATGCAGACAGTGTGCTCAGTTGTGAAGCTGTGCAACTTATGTAATTTGCTTTCTGTAAATGATGAATCATATTCTTATTTAGTCCTGGTAAAATGAGTAACGCTGAGAGTCCATTTAGAATTCAAGAAATAACATAATTAGAGCCACTGAGTAATGTAATTCAGTATTATAAATGTCTTGAATACACAAGTTTTGATTAATATCAATGAAGCAGGAATGGACAGAGAAAAATAGAGCATGTGTAGAAAGTCTAAAAGAAAGAATCTCTCCCTTAGAACCCATGTTCCCTTATGCCATTCACTTTCCATGAGTCTAATCCAATAATTGTACTAGCCTGGAAAGAATACAAGGACTATTTTAGGCCTCAATTCAGGAAAGGGTTAAGCATAGGCTTAAAATTACACGGTTTTGTGTGTTTGGCTGAGAGCAGTACTGGGAGCTACATAGCAGACTAGATTCCCTTCTTGTGGTGATAGTGTGTATTTGTGGCAGCAGTGATTCTGTGGCTAACTGTAAGCTTCTCGTTTCAGTAGGAATAAAGTTTTCTCATTTCCGTGTTTTGTCTCTGTATTTATAAAAAGAAATCAATTTTCGTAAAAATTTCTGAACTAAAAAATATCAAGGATTGCAAAGGAAATGTAAAAATAATTCCTTTTCCAAGTATTTTCCTAACACTTTGATCTTCACCATTAGCTAAATAACCTGTTATTACAAATCCAAAACTAGATGTGTGTATATACCCCCATGTTCACAGACATACCCTTATATAAGCATCAGATAAGCAGTTTCAGATTCAAGACCTTTTCATATTTTACAGACAATTAGGAAGAAAATTATTTCTTTCTTATTCATCAGTCTTCATGCACAGTAAAGGAAGCCCTGTGATTTCTGTTCTTTTACACTTTTCCACCTTTTTTCCCTTCTGTTTCTGCTCCTCATGTTGCCTCATGTTGTTACGCTTAGGTGGGACAGGCTGAGAAGTTGGGAGCTCTGCTGTTCAGGCCTTATACATGTCAGACACATTCTCCATCTCTGCTTCATCTCAGCTGTGCTTTACATTTCTTTAGCAAGCCAGTAAGTTAACCTGCAGGTGTTTCCTGGGTTCCTGCAGAATTCTTGCTCTTGAATTTAGTTTTTTTCAGGTTAGTAGGCACTTCATTGTCACTCTTGCCTGTGAAGCTGCATTTTTAGCTTGTTCAGAATACTGTGATTTTTAAAAGAAATAATAAAAGCAAGCAAAAGCAAACAGGCTAGCATATGAATGGTGTAGCTTGAAGTTTTGAACACGTTAGGTGACATCTCCATACATCCTGGCTATTGGAGTAGGAATGCTCAGTTGTACATGTGGATAAGTTTACCTCTTCAGGTAGTATTTACTCACCCAGGCTCCCCCACCTTGATATTCTGATGTCTGTGTGCTTACAATAACTGAGTTACCTCCTAATCCTGCTTTGCCTGCTTCATAGGATTCTGGCTGTCAATGTCCCACAGCAGAATTAGTCAGTGCTGTCTCTACATATGAAGCGGGTGAGTTGCTGGGATGATCTGTGGTCCAGATATGCTGCTCTGTGGAAAGTTCTTTCCTGGTGACTCTAGCTGTCAGCTGGAACAGCTTGTCAAATTTGTGCTGAGGTCTGCAGTGGTCCCAGGACTTGCCCAGCTGTGCTGTGCTAACAGAAAAGTTCCCAGTTTAGATATAGCCTTAAAGATGCCACATCTTCTTGATGACTGCATGACATCTATCCTTATGGTTGTCTGTAGAAATCAGTATCACCAACAACTGGAAGTAGCAGAAGCTTGTCATTTATAGAGATTTTCACTTGTTTATTGAAATCTGAAGTGGACTCATTACAGTACAGTGGCACATTGTCATCCTCACGTTTAACTGCACATCTTTCTTCCATCCATTTTAAACTTTCATTCTGGGATTTGTATGTTTCTTCTAGATTTAGTAACTGAAGCCTACAGTGCTTGACACATTTCATGAACATTTTTAACGTTCTGTTTCTATCAACTCTCTTTCTCCTACTTGCTACCATACCTTGTCCTTTGAGAGACATCAGGATTATTCCCCTGTCCCATTTCAAGACCTGAATAATTCTCCAAAATTAATGCATTATGTCACCTATGGGTAGAAATAAGTCATTATGTCCCTCATCACGATACTAATCACTGAATTATTCTGCTCACTCTCAACCTTCATATACCATATTTTATACAGTTTCTGTCAGTTGATATTTTTAGTGGATAAACATCACCCAGCAAAACAAGCATTTCCATTTCATAGTATGAGATAGAAAGTAGGGAAATATATTCAATTGATCATACTAATTTCAGTTGTCCAAGTATTTTTTCTCAGAGCTTATGTTTAGTCTTTGCGTGGGTAGCCATATTTCTGTAAATCCTAGAACAGATCAGTCTTGTTCTGAGCAGTGCAATACCAAGTGAAAGCATCAGCTCCTAAACTGACAAGCTAGTGAGTAATTTTCCTCTCTCTCAGACTGCAAAATATTCAAAACTATGTATGTATATATTTTAAACTACAAACTATTTCTTCAGGGAGTGTAAATTTTCTCTAATTGCGTCATTGGGCACAGAGTAGAGTAAAACAAGAGTACAGATGATTACAGTTTGCACAAAGTGAATGCAAGTTTGTTTCTCCATAGTGCAGCAGGTAAGGAAAGCACAGAAGACCTCTTTGTCAGAAAGAGATGATGTTTTGCATAAATACACAGCTTTTACTTTTACTAAAAGCTCTTTGTGTCATCGATTTTCTCACTTAGCTTCACTTAAAAAACATCAGACACAAGAAGAGTGAAATGAATGGAAAACAGAAATAAAACTGTTTTCTTTGCAGAAAACAGTGAAGGAGTAGAAGCTTTTCAGAGGCACGGATCAGGCTGCCTTCTTACTCTTCGCTCCTGCTTCAGCATTTGCTACCGTGCTTCATTTCGTATCTCAAAGCTGAACTCTAGTCTACAGCAGTCCTTGAAAGGGATTTTTTTTTCCTTTATTTGAACATTTTTGAGTCTCGTGGTATCTCACAAGAACCATGTAATGAGAATGTGCCTCCTTGATAGGAGTATCTGACATCAAAGTATGTGATATACAACCTGGAGTAACTTGTTTGTTTAGAAGATTGCTTCCCCTTATGGCATATAATAAAGGACAGACCAAATAAGAAGTGAAATCAGTGGAAGTCTGCTATTGCTGAAAGAGAAGAAAAGTTACTTCACATGTAAAGATTATGAGTTCAGATGTTTTTTCAGTAAGGGTCCGGAAGATGGAATCAGTTTCTGAAGTAAATCTAAATGGTTTAGTTCAAAAATCAGACTGAAAACCTCAGCCTTTTGTATGATTTAAGTGTTTTCTTTTTCATTTGGGTTTGACATACCACAAGAGTCAGACACTTTTGTGTTCACATTCAGTGCAAATAATACCCTGTATAAATTAGTACATACACATGAATTGTCTTCACAGCTAATGTTAAAGGCAGCTACTTCTGGATTCAGTCATAGTTACTGATTATCAGTGCAGAGCAAAACTATGAGTGAACTACAAGAGAAGCGAGAGTCAGCTCAATGGAATGCAGTTCTTCAGATCAGTATTTCTTTATTCATCTTTCATTTAATCATATGCACTGGGTTCCAGATTTATATTTTGTTCAAGGAATGGCAATTCTGGGAGCACAAAACTTGGGTGGTCATGTAGTGCTACTCATTACATAATCAACCATATGAGAGCTTAATTTTTAGAGCTCTTGGCACCATGTCATTACATCAAAATTCAAGTTTTCATTTAACAGGTTAGTTTCTTCCTAGTAGTTGCTAATAAAGGCATAGAAACATGACCTAGATGTGCCTCCTCCCATGATACCTGCTTTCCAGACAAAACAAAGCTGCTACAAGATAAACCCAGTTGCCAGTATTCTGGGAGTCATGTCTCTTAAATAACTCAGCAACACTTTGTGCATAATGGGGGTGAGAATTTTACAAGCAGCTCAGCCTGCAAAGTATGCAGATACATACTTCAGCATTTTCATTAAATGGTAAAAAATCTATGAAGGATTAACTAGTGCTGTTTCCTCATGCTTTCTGTCGGGGTCTGTGGTCTCCTGTCTGCCGCTCAAAATGGGAGTAATTCCACACTGGGAAGCAAACCCATGAAAGCCTCTTGGCCTGATGTGTCCAAGACTTTTGACAGGTGGAGTCTACCTATGTAGCCACAATTACATAGTTCTACAAGATTTCTCCTTTCCTAGTGTGGGACCAGTTGTGTCTTGCTTACGTAAGTGAAATCCACTGGGCCAGAAGACAAGGGATATAGTGTCCAGCTCAATCATGCACTGATATTCACCATAAGAAAATTAAAACTCATCACTGAGACAATATTTTCTTAACAATCTCTCAAAGGTTCCTGAGAATTTTTGCAAGTCATACTGTCTTCTTTTCTCTGTACAAGATAGACTTCTTGACCTGACTTCATTAATACAAATGTACAAGAAGATACGTGTAAGAAGCAAAATAACAGATAGCTAATGTGATACTTAATAAAACCAAAACAACCCACTGCATAAAGTTCTACAAGCTAAAAAATATCATAGTTTAAATGTTTATTAATTGTGCAATAATACACAAGTAGATTTAATTTCTAAATGAAGTAGCTTATTAGAACAGGTGCTTTCACACACACAAGCTGTGAGTGACTATTATCTTTAAGTTCTACATTTTTCAAGTGCTTTCAGATACATTGTCTACAATAGATGACTATTATGTGAATTGCAGAAAGCAAGCTTTATTGATTTTATTTGGGCTTATGTATAAATTTATGACAGATTTTTAAGTTCACTACAGGTGAACATCCATTTGCCAGCTCTGAGAACATATGTTTCAAGTATTAGAAAATTTGCTGTAATTTTAGCTGTATGGTACACAGCTAAACCTGATACACCAAAACCAAAACATGATAACTACTGATAAATTTTCCTTTATTACAGGTAAGTAATCTGGTGTGCTTTTGTATTTATATTATATGTTCTGATTAATGGAAACTTACATATTTAGATTTCACTCATCTTTTTCATTTCATATTCCCTTTGTTGTAACTCCTGACCTCTGACTGAGAAAGGGTTTTTGAAGCCTTCCCCAGGCTCAGCTGGTAGGATAGCACTAAAATTCATGCAGCTGTTGAAACTGTCCTCCTGTCTCTAGCTGCAGAAGCTAATCCCAGAGAGCTAGTAAATCATGTAAAATAGACAGTAAGGAACTCCTGGACAATTTAGGAAGCACTGTCAGCCTTTCCCTCTGCCCATGGATTCCCTGCTGATGTCTGCTCCAGAGGCCTATCTCAAGACTCTCACCAGATGTGATCAGCTGGGTTTCACACTCAGAGCAGTAGCAACACAGAGAGCTTATTCATCCTGTTGCAGAGTGCATGGGCAACTCTGACACCCCAGGTGGAATCTCCAGGCAGCTCAGAACTCCATCTGGTAGCCATTCAGACTATGTGAACCCAACTTGTGTTTGAAACAACTTCCTTCTTCTTTCTCTATGCCCCATTGTTGTGATGAGACATCATGACTGATCTGAAGCCCAAAGCTTACATCAGGTTATAGCATTAGCAGCAGTTTTATGAACTTCCAGCCTTCTCAGAAGCTTGAAGGATGCTTGAATGTGGAAACTTTTGATCAAAAGTTTAGCTTAAATGCATAGATGGGTAGGTTTAAGCATCCTTAAGACAATGTATTTCAAAAACATCTAGGAAAGCAACTGAGTTACTTGCCATTAATTTCTTATCATTACTGAATGTAGCTGGCAGTGAAAGGCATTTAATCATAGTTCTATCCTGGTGTTTGATGATTTATACCAGAATGTGAACGTAAGAAATATTTCTATCACCATGCAGTAGTATCTTTCAGCTTTCATTTTGAAAGTCAATACTGTATTACAGAATACAACAAATCAGAGCAACTCAGATGATTTTCTAGATTCTTCTCTTACTATCACTTCTTGTAAGGTATGTTACATTATGTAGTATTTAAGCTTCTTCATGTGATGCCCAAATCTTAATCAGTTTGTCAGTCAGATTGCTGTAGAAATAGGTCTGATATCAGGGAAAAGTATGATATAATCAGAAGAGAAATGAGTCATATTTACTGCCCTAAGACTGACCCAGTGCATGCCATTTTACACTCAAAGATCTTGATATGCACGATGAGCAATGGCATGTGCATAGATTTGTATTTTGAGAATATTGTTGCAATATGTATTTGTCTTACACATTGCAAAGTGCATGTCTTGTTACCCCTGGAGTCTTCCAGCTGTGTGCACAAAAGTATTAGGTCAGTCTAAGTTGGTTGTGAAACCAAGAGGTAAGGTTTTTAACTAAAAATTTTGACTAAAGGTTAACTGAAGTGGCTTGGATAAAAAATGAGACTTTGTAAATACAGAGAAAATGACCATAGTGCTATGTGAAGCTTTAGAAACAAATGCCTTCTTTAAAAAGGTGTAGTTTTACCAACTGGGGTTTACCAATTCAGAATTTGTTCACTTGAGATTTTGTGTCTAAACACAGGATAATCTTCAGAGCCATAGGTCCATTATGGGACACAGGCAGTAGTAGTCTCCTTACAGACAAAGAAAGCCTTAGTCTACCTGCATAAATACCAAGAAAAGGTCCTGAAATGTGTAACTTGAAATCAGAGCTGTCGCCACCAAGTTTCTTCAGGAGAACACCTGTCTTTAATTCATTCCCTGAGTACAAACTTCGCAAACATGCTTTTCACCGTGAGGCAGACCTTGAGCTAGAAGTAGCCCGTTATCAGATACAGTTCAGGTATATTTCACTGCAGTAGAAATCCACTAAAGGATGTACAGGGTTTACATAAAAGATAATGTAAAAGCTCTTAGGATGATATTCTAGTATAGCGAACTCCTACCTCAATTTTGATGTCAAATTTCATTAATTCAACCCTATCCTAATACTAAACTGCATGCACTTTCCCACAGTGCCTCAGTAGAGTGTATGTCATATGTGAAACACTCTTGCATATTTAAAGGCCTAAGAGCCATGAATTAGAACCATTTGGCTCTTAGGCCTTTAAATATGCAAGAGTGTTTCAGAGTACTCTGCTGGCTGCAAAACTTTAAGTACAACTAAGCCCTGTTATGTTTCACCACTGCTGGTTTACTTAATAATAGGCCATCAGAATCTTCAGGTGTGGTACCAGTATCATTTACAGTAACCTAAGCTCAGGGGCAGTGCCAAAAGGGAGGTCTGTACTTGGCCCCCAGGAGTGCTTTTCCACAGTCTCCCTCAGTGGCATTTGAGCATGCCAGAAATAAAATTGATCTGGCTAAACCCCATGTAACCAGAAGAAAAGAATCTATCTCAGAAAAATGGGCTGGGGTAGAACCCTTTCTTTAAAACTTTAAATCGTTTTTATCACAGTAATGATCCCCTAGGCTGGACCTTCTGTGCTTAATGGATAATCACATCCTGACCGATTTTTAAGCAGAAGATGTACATGTTGAACAATAATGTTGTCTGATTACTGCAGGAATGAAAGGGCAACTGCAGTGCACAACATACTATACAACACTAACTATTTTTAAGCTAGTCATGTGCTGGGAATTTGCAAAGGAAGATTCTCATGTGAAAGAGGATTTAAGATTTTAATTCAGATGGTCAAAGCTAATGAATCCTTTTTCTCCGGCTACTGAAGTCTTCTGTATGAAACAATAAGCAATGGCATGTGAGTAGATTCTTATTTTGAGAATATTGTTGCAACATAAATTTATTTTATATAAAAGGTACTGCCTAGAGAGCTTTTTAGCTATAAATAAAAGATCATTATGCAGGGGCCTATAAAAGCATAATTCACAGGGCAAGTATTTCATTTGAACTAATGCAAAAAAAATCTGCTGTATTAGGTCATAAATGTAAATGAATGTATAGAGTCTCTTGTCTCTGACTATTTCCCTCACCAGAATATGAAATACTTTGGCAGAGACCTATGCAAATAATAATCTCTCCTCAAAAAAGCTTGGGATAGTGATAGTGGGAATCTTACAAGCCAACAGTGGGAATAAACTCATCAGTATTTGTGTGGGCACACACAACGTCTGTCTGTGCTAAGCCTGGCTGAAGCCACTGCAGTGAGTCACTCACAGATTTAAACAAAAAGTGTTGTGGAAGATTAAACAGAGACTGAATAAGGAGTTCTCAGTCTTTGCCATGTGTGTTTAAGATCCTGTTCATTTTACTACAGATTCACAAAGTGCACAAAACAGTGGAGCATTTAACAGGTGTTGAACTTGAGTGTCTTCAGTGTTCCAGGTTTTTCCTCATTCTCTCTTCTACTCCCTGCAGCAATTTCAAGACGTCTAAAATAATTTATTTTAAAAGTACTTTGTATAAGTACTTTCTCACCAAAAAGCTTTCAGTACAGCTAGCTGAGCTATGGTGGTGTAGTAGAGATCAAAATTTAAGGTGAGTTGTTTTGAATGCTTATTGACACATATGTTGAAAATACCACGTTTCTGTCTAAGGAAACCAAAGAATTTTGAGAAGGGATGTCTTCAGATCTGTAGGTGGAAAGACAGCAAGATGGGGCATTTCTGTCCACTTTACATAAAAAAAATAGGTAGAAAGCAATAACAAGTAATATAATAGCTGTGTTACTCTGTTACTCTGCAAGTAAGTACTGGTGGTTATTGAAGGGTGTCGAAACAAAGGGGTTGATTCTTCACCATTCCTGTTTTGGTTTTTGTAGGTTATCTGATATTCAAGGCCTAAATGTTCATTATCCAGAAATAGAGGCTTTCTTGATACCTTTAAAAAAAAGACATAGTTTAAGATGCTATGAAAAAGATCACATCTAATTTGCCTTTCAGGTGGCTATCTAGCTAAGTCTGCTTACACTGTGGATATGTTTGCCAGCTGCCCCTCTGAAGTAAAAAATGCAGGAGCGTTCCACTATTTTGTAAATGAAATTACATACTAGTTAGCTGAGATGTGACACTGCCAGTGTACTGCAGCACATAATTCAATCCGATTTATTTTTTCTCTTCATTCTGTGCAACTCGGACAATCCAGCTGTAGTGACAAGCTCTTCAAACACATTTCCATCAGCAGCATGAGCTGAACAAGAGCCTCTCATTCTTTGAGAGGCTCCTGGGGCAGCTGTGTGGGTAGCTTTGGAGTTTCTTTCTGGTCTTTCATGTGATTGAGTTGCTGATGGGCTGTTTTGTCTGCTTTGCCCTGCTGGGTATCAGTTCCCTTTGATTTTGAGGAATTTGCACATCTTTATCCATCTGAGAGTATGGTTCTGTATAAAAATCTCCTGAATTATGCAAAATACACTTCTTCATAAGAAAAATGTATCTTCTAAATCCATGACCTGGATTCCAGTTGGATTGTGTAAAAACCTCAAAATGTGATATTGAACATTTTTTTTTCAATTCTTTATTTCCCTGTTTATAATACAGGGAGTCCTTTGAAAGCACAACCTTATTATACTTTATTGAATATCAATAGTGAAACAAAAATATAAGTTGTATGTCTTCCTGCAAAATTTCTTAAACTAAATTTTGTGACTGTTGTATCCAGACAAATCATATGCTAAAATACAGTTGAGTAGAAGCATTGGCAGCAAATTGTAGTTTTAAACATAATTCCAAATATTTCAAATGACAGCAAAATTTTAAGAGTCCTCTCGTTCTTCCTCCTCTTTGATCAGCTGCAACTCTGGCCTGTGCTCCCAAGGGTTTACAGGCACTGATCATTTTTACCTGGTTGCAAAATGGTACCATGTGTAACCACTTTAGCTCTCATATTTGCTTGGGAAAAAAAAGGTCTATTATTTCCCTGCAGATAATAGAAAATACAGGGTTAAACTGCATAGTTAATATGTTAATGAATATCTAAAAAATAATTCAGATTAGTCGTACGCTCCTGAAAATCTTTATAATATTGAACTGCTAACATATGATAAGTTGCTAGATGTAAAAATCTTTGAGTGCTTGTTACCAGTTGTTACTGAGCTGCGGACACTGTTT
Organism: Psilopsiagon aurifrons; assembly: GCA_025447955.1. NCBI lineage: Eukaryota > Metazoa > Chordata > Aves > Psittaciformes > Psittacidae > Psilopsiagon > Psilopsiagon aurifrons. The sequence goes on from JAOEHY010008777.1 coordinate 88,371, forward strand.
TTCCCTTAGGGTGGCTGTTTGTTAAAGGGAAGCTTTATCGCAGTAGGATTCCTGACATAACAATGTTTACCATATAGCAAGAACACATAAGTGCTTATGGCAATTGCAGATAAATACAGAGAATGTGGACAGTGATGACAGGAGGAGAAGATGATATTTATGATTGTTCAGCTAATTAGTATGATTATATTAAAGAGAGATGGGATAAAATGCAGCATACAGGCTAGTGATTTTTTTGACTCAGAGTTATTTTAGTTCAAATGGGCTTCTATGGGGTAGGGAAGAAGCCTTTAGACTGAACAAAACACACTGCTGCAGTAAATAGGATGACTCAATAAATCTTTTTACCACTGTCTGACTCCTAGGCTACATTGTTCTAAGTCTTTATGATCTAGAGATTTAGGAAGCTCCCTGACAGTACAAATGGTAGTATTGAGCTTGAGAATATGTTTATTTTTCCCTGATAGACTTATTCTTGTCTACCGGAAGATCTTAATTTTGGAGGTCTGTTGAATTTATGATCCCAGAAAGTGGTTTATATTCCAAGTATAAATTTTTGACATACTGTTTAAAAAAGGATGAACTCATGGTGAATTAAAAAGTCCTAAAGAACTGAATTTGTAAATGCACGTTTAAAACAGCTCTGTCATAGTAATGACACTCTTCAGAGCTAGTTCTGTCCAGCCATAAACTGTATAAACTGGGATTTGTTAAAAGGGTTGCAGCAAAAAGGTGTGTTTCAGGGCTGCTTTGATACGCCATTGAAACCAAGGCCTGTACCTCTCCAACCTCTGAAATGTTTGTCTGGTTAAGGTGAGTACAGGTGACAGCTGTCTAGAGGGAAGTTTGAGGTGATGCTGGTCTTCTAGTAGCAGACGTAAGTGAGGTGAGAATTGTATTTGGTTTTTTTATGGATGGCATATAGCTGCCACTTGTGTTCTTCAACTGAATGGTTTTAGATCCTCAATGGCAGTAAAGCAATGGCATCCATTTCCAAAAAGGCTTATGTTCTGTCTTTATTTAGTCAGAAAATAGGAATCAGCATGAGCCTGTATACCTTTATCTACTCATGGATGGATTATTGGAGTATACAATATTGGAACTTATTTAATATATCAACACAGAAAAGAAGAACTGGTACAGAAATTGCTTGCACTGTGTTTGGTTAGGCTACCTAAGCCTTTAATTCAGGTCTGAAGCCACAGCAATTATTGAGTGCTATTTCTCCTCTGGCTCTCAGCAAGTAGACAAGCAGAGAGGGGAAATAAAAAGAATGTCAGTTCTGCCTTCTGACCAGATATATACCAAATCTGTCAGTGAGAACTGTTAAGCTGTGCATGGTTATTCCAACTTGGTGCTTCATAGACATTGTCTCTTTTCCTTTCATGAAGCAATGAAGAGAACAAGGAGGAAAATTGGGGTCCAGAACTCATATCTCTGAGTGGAAGGGCCTCTCAGTGCTTCCTCTAGCAAATAAATCAGTTTCTACTCCTCCTACCCACCTTGTTAAAAGGAGTTGCCTTAAGCCACTTACTGTGCCTAAAATAGGCAAGGCATGGATGAGAGTAACAGATGCATCGGCTGCTGCATCACAAAATAAGAAGGCATAAGTAGTAATGTTATGCTCTAGTAGTTCTGTCTGCATTGATGATAGCTTCAGCATCTAACAGACAGATTATAAAGAGAACACTTTTTCAGTAATGGTGCCTGTGCAATTGGTTTTAGATCTGTCAAGTTATGTCTATATGAGATGTTCAGACACACCATCTGAAGCTGCATTTTTCAGTTTGTTGTGGTATTTTTTCAGGCAGATGTTATAAATTGCTGTCAAAATAGTGAAGGCAGGCAAAATCCTTTCTGGTAGTGTTCAAGTGTGATGTGGAATCCACACAGATTTGCTCACACAGACACTGAAACTGGTATGACTCAGCAAAGATTCTGAAGTGACTTGAAATGATTTTCTGCTGCCATTTGCATGCTTCTTGGCATGCAGCATCAACCACGCATCTTTTTAGCTTCCCAGAAATCTGTGAAGTCTGGAGCTCTGATGGTTTCCCTCAGCCACAATGTGATGTGAGTACTTTAACCATTAGTCTCCTATAGCACAGCCACATAAATACAGTCTAGTGAATGTAACAGGAAGCGTTGCAGCACTATGGCCGTTACAGTTTAGAAGTCCGATTTCTATGATGCTTATCAAGTAACTTTAAGGTAGCCAAAATTTTGCTCCATCTTTTAAATAAACATGAGAAATTTACTTGGTAATTCACCAGAGAGTTCTCAAGCATTGCTTATTGGATACGTAAAAGATTGTCTCCAGTTATGGTAAAGCACACTATTTTAATCAATATTGAAAGTAGTTATGGAGAGGTTTTTAGCTGTATCTGCTGTCAGATAAATGTACATGAATAATGTATACAGGTACACTTTTATCTCTTCTGTAAGCATAGATACAAGTAATACCAAGTAGCTGGACCATAAGCAGGTTTTTGCTCCTATTATCCTGAATTGCTTGTCTAATAACAAAAAACAAGTTAATAAGCTCAGTCCAAATCTTGGTCTTCTATTCAGCAGCTACATCAGTGTGGTGATATTATTAAGCAGCTGAGTTTGTGCTCTGTGATAATGTGACAGAAATTTGTTTCCAGCCTTATGCCTTACAGCACATTAAGTGTATGATAGTTGGTGATATTCTGACATGAACAATTGAATTTCTGTCTTCACAGTAAATTGCTTTTTTAAAAGGCTTTCCTGATGGACTCTTTAAAGTAAAAGAGATGGAAGTATTTTAAAAATACTTATTCTTAAGGGAAAATAGAGTCCAAAAAGCAGGATTTCCATGAGCATAAGCTGCTACTTGAAAGCACTTTGGCTCACCATCTGTGTCAGTCCCCAAAGTGTCAAAAGAGGCAGATCACTATGTGTAAGCAGTTTACCTCATCAGAACCCAAATGGTAGAGGCTATTTATTTGCCTTACTTTCAGAGGAGTGATCAGAACATGAGTCTCAGCACTTTTATGTTTGTGTCTGGAATGACAGAGCTGCTGTTGTGAGTGAAGCCCAGTAAGTATCTCTGAAATACTTATCTCTAGAAAGTGTCTCTTAAAGCTTAAATTTTAATTAAATCAGTACATTTAAACATTAACACCAGTTAATTTTTTTTTTTCCTAGCATCAGAGGACAGATTATGTTAGGTTACAGATGTAAGTGGAGTCTAGGAGAGTGCTAAGTGCTTTTCTCTTTATAATTGAGGACTACTGGTTAGGAGAAAGGAAGTAGTGGTAGTGCTGCTTACTAAATGTGTCACCCTCAGTGATATCAGTGAAATCTCTGTCTTCAAAATTTGCTTGTTTGCTGCTGTATTTATGACATGCTTTCCAGATCTTAACATTACAATTTCCCTGCTTTCCCATTCGAGTGTGATAATTACTGAAATTTGAACATGGCTACAGATGAAGTTTGTTCATTTACTTGGAGCAGGTTATCCTTGGAGAAAATGACAGTATTTGAGCCAACTAGCAAGTATGTTATTGTTGCTTGTACCAGTCCTGGTTAATGGACAGACTGTAAACTATACCAATGTGGGCTACTACATTCCTTATTGTATGCTGCAGCTCTTATGAGTGACTGTAAAAATATGTCTTGAAGGAATCCCATAATAAAAGTACCTATCTTGCAAGAAGTCAGTTTCAGGAAGAAATCAAAAGCTTACTTTAGTTACTGAGACAACTGGAAATCATAACATAAGGAGCATTTCTGTTAAGCCAGTGTTTGCTGAATATACGTGTCACTCAGAAGAGATGCTTAAACTTCCTAACAGTGTCTCTTTCTTCTTGTTCTTGCCAAACAGTCTGTTATATATTAAGTTATGTCTATTTAGCCACAAAGGCCTAGCTTAGCATTTACAACACCTAAAAAGCAGGTATTTAGCCCATCAGAATGGCTCAGAATACCTGTGTCAGCTGCTTAGACCCTAGGTAGTGTCTATGGGGAATCAGAACTATTTCTGGACCTAAAGGTTACTTTGGTGATAGTCTAAACATAGAATCGTAGAATCATAGCAATCACAGAATGGTTTGGATTGGAAGGGACCTTAAAGCTCATCCAGTTCCAACCCCCTGCCAAGGGCAGGGACACCTTCCACTAGACCAGGTTGCGCAAAGTCCTGTCCGGCCTGGCCTTGAACATTGCCAGGGATGGGGCAGCCACAGCTTCTCTGGGCAACTTGTGCCAGTGTCTCACTGCCCTCACAGGGGAGAATTCTTTTACCTGTGCTTTAGTCATGTAATAGGGAGGATTTGCTTAACAAACACCACTGTTGCTATATCAAGTCCTAAAAAGACCACAAAACCCACACACTTTGGTTAGAAATACCATCTTTTCCATACAGATTTCCACATCTATGTGGGGCAGCTGCCATGGCCATTAAAGGCCATAAACATCTCTTCCTCTATATTCTTGCTAAACACCCAGTAAAGTCTGTGTTTATTAAATCCCTAATTTAACATCCTGCCGGCTACTGTTGACATGTAGTCCCAGAATTGAAATGCTCTCTTTTTTTTTTTAACTACATTTTTCTGTCTCTCTTGGTTTTTTGGTACTTTGTTTGCATCTCTTAGATACTGATTTTTCCACAGAGCTTCTCTATCTTGCAAGGATAATGCCAGCAATTAAAATGACTTTTTAGGTATATGTTATGTATGGTTGTAAAACTTACTTTGTCAGCCTAGGTACTACTATGTTTCGGGTCTGTTTTCTTCTAAATAGAGTAGTATATGTTCCTTCATCTTATATGCTATATGTATGCTGTGTATGTAAGTTTTCAGTTTTCTTCAAAGGGACTACCTTTTCCAGTGCTCTGCATGTTAAAAGAAATCCGGAGAAATGGATGTTGATGAGTTATACAAGATGCAATAACATTTCTTTCCAGCTCTTCTTTTAGTGGCTTCCAACTGTATCCAGGTAATCCATGGATAACAAAATTTATAAAAGTACTAACACTGTAGTGTCATTTTTCAGATTTAGAGCCATTTCTCAGCCTGGGATGGCTCAAGGCAGTAGTACACACCATTTCTTAGTTACTCTTCCCAGTTTTCACTATCTGTTATTAATGTTAATTTTTACGTAATGGATAAAACAACAACAATATGCTTGCCATCAAATAAAGATCTGAAGTATTTATTGCATAAAAAAATACACTGAGGATATAGGTGCATTGGCAAGTCTGGAAACAACTAAAATAGAGAGGACTGTTTCATATTATGGTGATTTTCTTTATAACCAAAATAGCCAGGAATTTTCTGAAAACAGTATCTAAGTTCTGTAGAGACTGAAATATCACAAGGTGGCTGCAAGAGAAATTTTACTGTAATATATTACTAGCAATTATTATATTTCTGTGGTTGCATGAAACTGGAAACGAAGTCCAGTGGCTTTTTAAATTGTGTGGAAACTGAAGTGCCGAGGTATTAACAGGACTGTCTCTTCTTATCCCAGAAGCAGACAATTTTAAGGAATGTTTATCAGTGTGGAAATGTCTATGTGTGTATGTACAAGTTCTGCATGACAGAGCTAAATGACTTGACAGCTATTTCTGTCTCTCAATGTGTGTTTCTGATACCACAGCTTACTTTCAGTACATACACAGATAAGGTTTGGATTATTCTGCAGTGTACTCAGTTCAGTGGAAAGTAAGCTGCAGACAGGATTTGCATCCGTGAGGATTGTATGAACTGTTTGTTCTCTCCTTTTTTAAACAAGCTCCCTCATTATCAAAGATGTGAATTCAGAAAACAATATGAATTGGAGTATAAAGTTTGGCATTTTAAATCTCATTAGCTCCAGTAAATCTCATACAGGCTTTTTAAATGATTTGCTGAATAGGAGACAGTTCAGCTGCATTAGGATTAATATGCTTCTCAATTTTAGCCTTTCTAAGCAGTTAATCCTGTGAAAAATCTACTTTCAATCTTCTGATAGCTCTCTATTTATTTGGTTTATTTTATTTTTAGCTTGTTTATGAGAGCTTGCTGAAATTTTATTTTTTTTAAATTCATTTGTGCATCTGAAAATATCAGGATATCTGCTTGGCTATCACATGTTTAATTTTACTGCTGGGGCTTGGCTATGTGTCATGGGTAATGGAGAAAATGTAACTACTGTACAGTTAAAGCTTAGTACTTTTGAATGTGTACCCAGCTGCAGAGGAGTTTACGCCTAGCTGTTGTATTTGCATCTACTACTACTTTTTCTGTAAATCTTATTTTTTCAAAACCAGTCAAGACAAATATATGTCCGTATTTATGAAAGAGATGAAACTTCTTTGTTACAGAAATTCTGGTATAAATACAGCTGCGGCCTCTGGGAAGAATATAAATCTAGAATAACAGATATGTTCTTCATCACAGGTGTTTTTCTGTTTGCTTTTCTGCTTCACTCTTAACTTCACCACATGACTTTTAAAATTTGTTGCCTATATGGTGTTAGAAGTTATTAAGTATAAACCCCTTAGCTGAAAGTCTGGTATGTTCATTTTCCTGAATAAGCAGTAAACACTAAGGAATTTTTTACGTCCCAGCTGGAACTGATAACTGTAGTCTTGAAAACTCTTCAACAATATTGATATTTCAATCTGTACAGATAGGATTCAAGGCTAACAGACAACAGTGACCTTGCAAACTTCTCTAGATGTTTCTGTACATGGACTTTGTACAGGCACAGCTGACTCCTCTCTAACTGTTGATAACAGTCCCAATCAGCCTCCCTATTTGCAGAGTCAGAAAACATGTCTTACAGCTGTGCAGCTATTGGGCTAGCAAACTTTCATTATTTTTCTTTCTTATCTTTCTGTGACCCCCTGGGAGCAGTCCAGGGACTTTCTGAATTCCACAAGTTCCTGCAGTTCTGTGGCTCACCAGATGAAAACTGCTCTAGGCTCTAGGCCTATTCACAGAACTTTAAAAAATGCTCAGAAAGATTAAGTTATCTTGAAACTCCTTACTGTTTCATACATGCATAGACACAATAACTTTTGTTTTCAGTATAAAATGTTAACTGACCTTTATCAAAATTCAGTTAATTTTTTAGCTAGTCAAAATATGAAGAGGAAAATTTAGGAAAGTTTTCCAGTTCATTTTCTCTTGGTTTTAATCTGCAGTTAAAACTTCATGGGTTTTAAGAAGGGAGTTTATGTTTTTAAATAAGCTGAAATAAAATACTGCTAAGATAAATTTTAACACTTCAGACTGTCCTAGCTACAGACCTGAGCTGTTGTGCTGAGATTTGAGAGATTTAAACCACAATCTTCCCACAGATTTTGAAGGGACCCAGACAACAATAAAACTGCATATGGCTCTGAAAATCACTCTCCATGCTTGCCCGCCTAGTGTTGTTGGCCAGAGTTATTCAGGGTAATTGTGCATATGTGTACTGTCTTCCAAAATAAATCAGTGATTTTGTGGAATAAAAATGTCACAGTGGGGAGTCATCCCAGGCTTCCACCATCAAAATCATTCCAGAATTGCTATTTGCTTTTCCCCTGCATCCCTGCAGTGTTGTCCATGCTTTGTCCATGTTTTGTTGGCTCATCTGATTAACAGCTTCTACTTGTTCACATAAACTAGATTTTATGCTAACAACAAATAGCTGCAATTAAAGGCTAGGTCATTTAAAGCCAGTGACATTATGAAAAGGTGCTTCTCTCTTAATCTACACCATTATATACAGTAACACTTTTTCCCTAGCATGTATCAATTAAGTATTTCAGGTTGCATGTTCAGTAAGCAAAGGGTGACCTTGCACAAACAACGCTGAGAATGTGATTTGAGCATAATTCTTTGCTCAAAGCTATAAATATTATCTCACATTATAAAAACTCTAGGTATTTCCACTTTGTATAATTTCAGCATATGAATGTTTTTTGAAGTCTTAATAGAAAAGCAGGACTATGCCCCAATATAGAAGCTGCAGAAAGCAACAGGTATGGCTTATGATACTATCTCGGGACAGTGACACTAAAAGTATAGGCTAATGAAGACCTAGAGGGTAATCATGGTATCATATGTATCATAGAATGGTTTCAGTTGGAAAGGACCTTAAAGATCACGCAGTTCCAGCCCTCCTGCTATGGACAGGGACACCTTCCACTACACCAGGTTGCTCCAAGCCCTGTCCAACCTGGCCTTGAACACTGCCAGGGATGGTGCAGCCGTAGCTTCTCGTACTCACATGAACACAGACTAATGCATGTAGTGTAACTTCCATTTTGGAGCAACAGTGGCCAGTCCTAAATGCTTAGGACAAAGACAATAAAAATAAGCAAACACAAAGTGATATCTGCTCATTAATCCTCTGAGCTAGTTTGTCATCACATTCAATAAAAGCTGGAAATTCAGGTGACCTTTGCAGCTGTGTACTAGAACATTCTACATGGTTTACCAATGTTGCCCTATTAAGATGGTAGGTCAGGGTACGATGTGCTAGTACAGACAGAATTATTGCATACTGGATTTGGAAATTAATTCAGAAAGCTGGTATGCGAAGGCTAACAGAAACCCAGTAAGATAAACCTGACTATTCAAGGTCAAAACCTAGGAAAATGATCGCTGTTATTCAGGCCAAGTGCTAGAATCATAGAAACCTAGAATAGTTAGGGTTGGAAAGGACATAAGATCATTTAGTTCCAACCCCCCTGCCATGGGCAAGTACTCCTCACACTAAACCATATCACCTAAGGCTCTGTCCAACCTGGCCTTGAACACCACCAGCGATGGAGCATTCACAACTTCCCTGGGCAACCCATTCCAGTG